>JAMFTG010001782.1:0-12500 GCA_023974075.1 Chaenocephalus aceratus
CGCTCATCACGGCGGGGGACGCCAGCTTCACCAGCAGGATGTCGTTGTTGATGGTGAAGCCGTTGTAGCGGGGGTGCTTGAACACCTGACAGGAAGTGACATGTTTAGAGGACGTCACCACGGCAGGGTCTGGCCTGTGATTGGACGATGTGTTTGCACTCACCTGGCCGACCTTCATCACCTGGATGTCTTCAGCGTTGGAAGAACGGTCGTGCTCTCCGAGGATCACACGGTGGGACAGCCTGCAAACAAACAAACAAACAAACAAACAAACACACAATAAGACACAGAGACAGGAGGACATTAAGAGACAGAGACAGGAGGACATTAAGACACAGAGACAGGAGGACATTAAGAGACAAATATACAGGAAGACATTAAGACACAGAGACAGGAGGACATTAAGAGACAGAGACAGGAGGACATTAAGACACAGAGACAGGAGGACATTAAGAGACAGAGACAGGAGGACATTAAGACACAGAGACAGGAGGACATTAAGAGACAAATAGACAGGAAGACATTAAGACACATAGACAGGAGGAAATTAAGACACAGAGACAGGAGGACATTAAGAGACAGATTGACAAGAAGACATTAAGACACAGAGACAGGAGGACATTAAGAGACAAATAGACAGGAGGACATTAAGACACAGAGACAGGAGGACATTAAGAGACAGAGACAGGAAGACATTAATACACAGATACAGGAGGACATTAAGAGACAGAGACAGGAGGACATTAAGAGACAAATAGACAGGAGGACATTAAGAGACACATAGACAGGAGGACATTAAGACACAGAGACAGGAGGACATTAAGAGACAGAGGACAGGAGGACATTAAGACACAGAGACAGGAGGACATTAAGAGGGAAGACATGAGGACATTAAGAGACAGAGACAGGAGGACATTAAGAGGGAAGACAGGAGGACATTAAGAGACACATAGACAGGAGGACATTAAGACACAGAGACAGGAGGACATTAAGAGGGAAGACAGGAGGACATTAAGAGACACATAGACAGGAGGACATTAAGAGACACATAGACAGGAGGACATTAAGAGGGAAGACAGGAGGACATTAAGAGACAGAGACAGGAGGACATTAAGAGACAGAGACAGGAGGACATTAAGAGACAGAGACAGGAGGACATTAAGAGACACATAGACATGAGGACATTAAGACACAGAGACAGGAGGACATTAAGAGGGAAGACAGGAGGACATTAAGACAAATAGACAGGAGGACATTAAGAGGGAAGACAGGAGGACATTAAGAGACATGTCTCACTTGACGTTGCAGTGAGCGGCGGTCACCACCCAGTTCTCGTTGACCAGAGAGCCGCCACAGAAGTGGAAGCCGGTGTAATCCTGAAAACAGCAACACAAGTCAGAGTGTGTGTGTGTGTGAGAGAGAGTATGTGTGTGTGAGTGTGTGTGTGTGTGTGAGAGAGAGAGTGTGAGTGTGTGTGTGTGTGTGTGTGTGTGAGAGAGAGTATGTGTGTGGTGTGTGTGAGAGAGAGTATGTGTGTGTGAGGGTGTGTGTGTGTGTGTGTGAGAGAGAGTATGTGTGTGTGTGTGTCTGTGTGTGAGTGTGTGTGTGTGTGTGTGTGAGAGAGAGAGTGTGAGTGTGTGTGTGGGTCGGTTACCTGCAGGGACACCTGCCAGGGCCAGGAGTGGGGGAGTGCCTCTTCTCCGTTCACGATGCGAGAGTAACCCGTTATGACGGGGGGGATGGCGGGAGAGCCGCATCCTGGTGACATCATCACAACATCATCATGACATCATCATGACATCATCTCGACATCATCACGACATCATCACAACATCATCACAACATCATCACGACATCATCATGACATCATCTCGACATCGTCACAACATCATCACAACATCATCTCGACATCATCACGACATCATCAACATGTACAGTTTATTGTTGACATGTATTTGTTTGTTTCTAGCGTTGGAAGATTAGCAGTAAAATGAAAATATAACTCCAACTCTTTTTTTCTAAGTTCTCGCCTTACAGACATATAATAATAATAATAAATAATTAAAACCCGTAACTACACCGTGGGTTACCCAGCATGCTTTGCTCTCATGAGTCTCACCGTAGGCGGCGCCGACAAAGGCAAGGCAGGACAGGATCCAGAGGAAGGCCATGGTGAGGAAGATGATGGAGGTCCGTCTGAACCCACAGCCTTTATATAGCACGGAGTGCTGGGATTGGACGGGACACGGGAGTGGGTGGTCACGCGGAGCGCTGTGATTGGACGGACAAGGGGACATGTTATCAGTTGTGAGAGTTTGAACAGCTGACGGAGAGTTTCCACCTGAGACTGTGAGCTTTCAGACTTCCTGTAGACCACAGCAGATCAAGCTTTACAGTGTATTCAAACCCAGGAAAGTTCATCTGTTTGTCATCTCGCAATTTGCTTATTCATCTAAATAGTTATCACCGTAATAAACCGTATTTAATTTCGTCTTAATGTACATCATTTAATTTTACATTCGGTTATTGTTTATATCATATTCTATTTACGTGTTTACAAGGGTTACGTTGGGATTTGATATGTGGGGGGGGGGATCTGTGTGGAGGTGAGGGGGGACTCTGTGTGGAGGTGTGGGGACTCTGTGTGGAGGTGGGGGGCTCTGTGTGGAGGTGGGGGGCTCTGTGTAGTGATGGGGGGCTCTGTGTGGAGGTGGGGGGCTCTGTGTGGAGGTGGGGGGCTCTGTGTAGTGGTGGGGGCTCTGTGTGGAGGTGGGGGGCTCTGTGTAGTGATGGGGGGCTCTGTGTAGTGATGGGGGCTCTGTGTGGAGGTGGGGGGGCTCTGTGTGGAGGTGGGGGGCTCTGTGTGGAGGTGGGGGGCTCTGTGTAGTGGTGGGGGGCTCTGTGTGGAGGTGGGGGGCTCTGTGTGGAGGTGGGGGGCTCTGTGTAGTGGTGGGGGGCTCTGTGTGGAGGTGGGGGGCTCTGTGTAGTGATGGGGGGCTCTGTGTGGAGGTGGGGGGCTCTGTGTGGAGATGGGGGGCTCTGTGTAGTGATGGGGGGCTCTGTGTGGAGGTGGGGGGCTCTGTGTGGAGGTGGGGGGCTCTGTGTAGTGATGGGGGCTCTGTGTGGAGATGGGGGGCTCTGTGTAGTGATGGGGGGCTCTGTGTGGAGGTGGGGGGCTCTGTGTAGTGATGGGGGGCTCTGTGTGGAGGTGGGGGGCTCTGTGTAGTGATGGGGGGCTCTGTGTGGAGATGGGGGCTCTGTGTAGTGATGGGGGGCTCTGTGTGGAGGTGGGGGGCTCTGTGTGGAGATGGGGGGCTCTGTGTAGTGATGGGGGGCTCTGTGTGGAGGTGGGGGCTCTGTGTGGAGATGGGGGGCTCTGTGTAGTGATGGGGGGCTCTGTGTGGAGGTGGGGGGCTCTGTGTGGAGATGGGGGGGCTCTGTGTAGTGATGGGGGGCTCTGTGTGGAGGTGGGGGGCTCTGTGTAGTGATGGGGGGCTCTGTGTGGAGATGGGGGGCTCTGTGTGGAGGTGGGGGCTCTGTGTGGAGATGGGGGGCTCTGTTTGGAGGTGGGGGGCTCTGTGTAGTGATGGGGGGCTCTGTGTGGAGGTGGGGGGCTCTGTGTGGAGGTTCGGTTCACAAGTTCACACACTCACAAGTTAATTACACATGTTAGACTTTGCTCCTAAAAGGTACAGATTTTATTTAGTTTTATATGTATCATTGTATTTATTTTATATGTTGACATCAGGAGATGTTATACAGTTCTGTATTGCCTTGTATTGATTGTGATTGAAACACTTTCTTATTATTTAAATATTTTCAAGACATTCTTTTAGTTGTTCAGCTTATTGAACCTTTTAGTTTGACATCAGCCATTATACATAATATGGCCATCTGAGTGTTACTGTTTGTGGTTTCTTTTTAACTGTGTAATACAGTTAATGATTCCAAATGTTAGAGTTCCTTATTTTCACACCAAAACTTGCACTACTGTTAGAAATAAATAACAGCAAAAACAATTATGCATTTGGGACTTTTTTTTGCTTTTCTTTGTTGTACCGAACCGTGACCCCCAAACCGAGGTACGAACCGAACCGTGACTTCTGTGAACCATTACACCCCTACTAGAGCCTGATTCACTAGAGCCTGATTCACTAGAGCCTGATTCATTAGAGCCTGATTCACTAGAGTCTGTTTCACTAGAGACTGATTCACTAGAGCCTGATTCACTAGAGCCTGATTCACTAGAGTCTGTTTCACTAGAGACTGATTCACTAGAGCCTGATTCACTAGAGCCTGATTCACTAGAGACTGATTCACTAGAGCCTGATTCACTAGAGCCTGATTCATTAGAGCCTGATTCACTAGAGCCTGATTCACTAGAGTCTGATTCACTAGAGCCTGATTCATTAGAGCCTCTTTCACTAGAGCCTGATTCACTAGAGCCTGATTCACTAGAGCCTGATTCATTAGAGCCTGATTCACTAGAGCCTGATTCACTAGAGTCTGATTCACTAGAGCCTGATTCACTAGAGCCTGATTCATTAGAACCTGATTCACTAGAGCCTGATTCACTAGAGCCTGATTCATTAGAGCCTGATTCACTAGAGCCTGATTCACTAGAGACTGATTCATTAGAGCCTGATTCACTAGAGACTGATTCACTAGAGCCTGATTCACTAGAGCCTGATTCACTAGAGCCTGATTCACTAGAGCCTGATTCACTAGAGTCTGATTCATTAGAGCCTGACTCACTAGAGCCTGATTCACTAGAGCCTGATTCACTAGAGACTGATTCACTAGAGCCTGATTCACTAGAGCCTGATTCATTAGAGCCTGATTCACTAGAGCCTGATTCACTAGAGTCTGATTCACTAGAGCCTGATTCATTAGAGCCTCTTTCACTAGAGCCTGATTCACTAGAGCCTGATTCACTAGAGACTGATTCACTAGAGCCTGATTCACTAGAGCCTGATTCATTAGAGCCTGATTCACTAGAGCCTGATTCACTAGAGTCTGATTCACTAGAGCCTGATTCACTAGAGCCTGATTCATTAGAACCTGATTCACTAGAGCCTGATTCACTAGAGCCTGATTCATTAGAGCCTGATTCACTAGAGCCTGATTCACTAGAGACTGATTCATTAGAGCCTGATTCACTAGAGACTGATTCACTAGAGCCTGATTCACTAGAGCCTGATTCACTAGAGCCTGATTCACTAGAGTCTGATTCATTAGAGCCTGACTCACTAGAGTCTGTTTCATTAGAGCCTGATTCATTAGAGTCTGATTCACTAGAGCCTGATTCACTAGAGTCTGATTCATTAGAGCCTGACTCACTAGAGTCTGTTTCATTAGAGCCTGATTCATTAGAGTCTGATTCACTAGAGCCTGATTCACTAGAGCCTGATTCACTAGAGCCTGATTCACTAGAGCCTGATTCACTAGAGTCTGATTCATTAGAGCCTGATTCATTAGAGCCTGATTCACTAGAGCCTGATTCATTAGAGCCTGATTCACTAGAGCCTGTTTCATTAGAGCCTGATTCATTAGAGCCTGATTCACTAGAGACTGATTCACTAGAGCCTGATTCACTAGAGCCTGATTCACTAGAGCCTGATTCACTAGAGCCTGATTCACTAGAGTCTGATTCATTAGAGCCTGACTCACTAGAGTCTGTTTCATTAGAGCCTGATTCATTAGAGTCTGATTCACTAGAGCCTGATTCACTAGAGTCTGATTCATTAGAGCCTGACTCACTAGAGTCTGTTTCATTAGAGCCTGATTCATTAGAGTCTGATTCACTAGAGCCTGATTCACTAGAGCCTGATTCACTAGAGCCTGATTCACTAGAGCCTGATTCACTAGAGTCTGATTCATTAGAGCCTGATTCATTAGAGCCTGATTCACTAGAGCCTGATTCACTAGAGCCTGATTCACTAGAGCCTGATTCACTAGAGTCTGATTCATTAGAGCCTGATTCATTAGAGCCTGATTCACTAGAGCCTGATTCATTAGAGCCTGATTCACTAGAGCCTGTTTCATTAGAGCCTGATTCATTAGAGCCTGATTCATTAGAGTCTGATTCACTAGAGCCTGATTCACTAGAGCCTGATTCATTAGAGCCTGATTCATTAGAGCCTGATTCACTAGAGTCTGATTCACTAGAGTCTGTTTCATTAGAGCCTTATTCACTAGAGCCTGATTCACTAGAGCCTGATTCACTAGAGCCTGATTCACTAGAGCCTGATTGGTAGCTGCTTTTAGCTACACAAACCAAGTCAGTGTGTTGCTGAACTTAGCGGACAAATCAAATCAAGTTTTATTTATATATTACATTTATAAAGATTTTTGGTGGAGCCAAAGTGCTTTACATATAATAAAAATAGCCTACATTAGAGACACTTTACAGCAAATACAACAGCACAGATTGTTCAGAATATCAGTATGAGAAAAACGCAGCAAGACGAGACCCAAGGCAGGACCACAGAGACGGGTTCAGCCTCGACCCGAAGTCCACGACTTAATCCAGAACTCAGGATCGAGGATCCAAGACACAGGACTACAGCAAGAGGATCAGCCTCGACTCCGGGTCCCGGCGTAGATATAGATACAAAACAAGAACAAAGATTTGGCTGGGTTAATCGGAACAAAAGAATACACAGACACAGACAGAGAGGGAGAAGGTCATTGGATAACAGTTATTCTTGAACCCTCTAGAATTCTTGAACCCTCTAGAAAGATCTCATGACCTTCCCACTCAATCTATCAAGACCCGAGCAGTTCTATTAGATATAGATAAGAAACAGAGAGAGGGAAAACATGGAGAAAAGTGAAATGATTTGAATCAAAATTGTTTACAGCTCAAATGCATTGCAATGACTTTGTTGAAAACTTGAAATGTTAAACTGGAAGAGGAGGAAAAATAGTGAAGAAGCTTAATATTTAAAAGAAAAGGTTTAAGAAGGTTATAAACAACAACATGTATAGCCTCAAAGTCCTGAAATAGCTGAATACGTTAATAGTTGAATGGTTTATAGCTGAAAGTAGACTGAAGGAGTTGGATATGAAATGTAAGTGGTAGTGAATGAATGCCATCAAACACCTGTGTGTGTAAGCCCAGAGATCAAAGGTTACCATGGGGACGACGTTATCAAACACCTGTGTACATGAGCCCAGAGATCAAAGGTTTCCATGGAGATGTGCTGTGAAAGGAGAGCCTTTCCATTGTTCTGAATGAGAGATAAACCTCTTACATTTCCAACTATAGTTTAAAAACTGTAGCTGCTTTCGTAAAATGTCAACGCGTGGAGGATGTCAGGACCCTGAGGAGCGCCGGTCTGCTTTTTGTGTACTTTCGGGTCAATAATGTGGCTTTTTGGCAGATGTACTAAAGGTGTGCAGCTGGTGCTCTGAGGACAGATCAGGCTTTAATGGAGACATGTTGAAAGTTTTAGGAGAGCTTTTCCTACGTTTCTCATGAAAAGTGATGTCCAAGGAGAGTAGGGTTTGGGAATTATGGCAGGTTTAAAAAAAATATGTTGGGCGAATTTCAAGCACTCCTGCACTCTGTTTTGAGATCAAAGCACTCTAGACTTAACGAGCGGCGCAATACACACTAATGTTAACATCTGAAGAAGCCCTCTCTACCAAGCTCCAAAGTAAGATAATATCTCAAAAAGTATAGATGTCATAAACAAGAAAAGTCATAGCACACATGTCCTGAAGGAGCTGAACATTTTAATATTTGAATGGTTTCTGTAGCTGAAAGTATGTGGAAGGAGTAGCATTAGGTGCAAGGTGTAGGGAAAAGAGGAGTTGAAGGTTCCTCCCATTGAGTTCCATGTTAATAAAAGAGTTTAAAAAGCTGAATATTTCAAAAAGTATAAAATATTTTGAAAAAGTTGAAAGTTTCCCATCGTGTGCTGAATATTTTGACATTTGAATGATTTCTGTAGCTGAAAGTAGGCTGAAGTTATTCGACGGCAAAATATTGGTTGAAATAAGAAGAAGAAGATTAAAGAGAAACAGAATAACTATAGAAATGCTGTTGCACGGTATTCACACTAATAACTAAGTATGTTGAATACTATTCAGTGTGTGGCTTCGCCAGTCACACAGAATTATATATGATACATTGTTAAGTCTGCTAGGTGTGTGTTTGTGTTGATGGCTCTGATGGATGGTTACTCATTCATTTCTTATGGTGGTAATCTTTGACCGGGAACACCATGGGTGTTACAAAGTTGACTAAACCACCCAAAATTCAATGAATGTGGTGATTAGCAATTGTATACGTTCAAATGTTTACTGTGGAGGATATCCTCCGGCTTACGTTGCTGCCTTCTTGGCCAGGTCAGCATTGTAAATTACATTTGATCTCAATGCTTTCATTTGGTTAAATAAAGCCTCGATGCAATCAAATGAAAAACACAAAAGTTACGAGTGCCGAAAGTAGTACATCGGTCAGATTTGACCGGAACACAACAGGAGGGTTAAGATGGTGGTGATGTTAAAACCAGTCAGGAAAATCAGTGTGTAAAATACAGAGTCGATGATATTAAGCTTATTAGCCGCTAGACAGTATCTGCTAACGGCTTAAAGATCCTGTGACACGAGTTTCCCCCATCATCCAAACCCATCAATTTGAGTAAATATTGTCCCCTTGAAAACCGTTACTGAACTGATTTGGGATATTTGTACTTTGATCACCATTAATCTGCCCTTCAATGTTGACCATTTTCTGGATCTTCTCGGGGATTCTTCAAGTCCCGCCAAATGATGTGTGACGTCATTGCGGGCACAGCGCTCCAGCTGCACCGTTCAGGATCCCAGCTTCTGCATGTAAACGCACGATGGCGCTCACAGCAGCAAGCTCAGACAGCGATGACAGGTTAATGTTGAACGTGTCTGAGAGCTCATGAGGCTGAAGGATCGGTTTATGTTGCATCTGTTAGAAGTTTAGGAATGAGGTGCGTCAATATGGGCGATCATAGGTCATGTAGCCAGTGGTGGACTGGGACTAACAATCATCCCGGGACTCTCGACCGGCCCACTTCGGTACCGCTAGTAAATTGTCAACGGGGGGAGTGGGCGATGTCAGGGGCGGCGGGTGCTGTAGATAGTAAATGTAAATATGTAAATATTGGTGTCACTGCATCCTGGTGAAATATAATGTATAATGTCACCTGTGCCCTGTACTACGAAGCCAGTTCAACAGACCCTGGATATGTTTGAGTAACAAACTAACAAACGAGATCTCGCTAAGCGGTCTTACGACGCTGGTTATCAACTCGGTAAATCAAGCCAGGGTTTCTCTCTCCAGCTGAGAGCGCGTTCACGTCTAAGACACGAGTGGATCTGACTTTAATTACATTTGACTCGAGTGTTTCGTCAACATAATGTGTTAAATAATACTTCTGCATACAGTCTGTGACGCTGTGAGTGTTGCACGGCCAGATGAGGCTGGAGAAGCTGACTCAGATCAGGAGATATGTGATATATTATGATATTATATGATCGATGATCTGATTGATGATGTAATATGAATGATAAGTGCGACACGTCGGCGTTTTCTCTGCATACGGCAGTTTAAACTGTATTTCCTTTATCCTGTAATATGACTTGAGAGATTTAAACTCCGCACACTGAGTTGATCTCTTTTCTATAGACGCCGGAGGCGGGCAGCGTCAGGTAAAATAAGTTATTTAGCCTTCCCAAACCTGAGCCTCACGCGCCGCCTATGGGGGATGTGCTAGTGACTTATCCGACCGGCCCACTTCGGTACCGGCCAGTCCGCCACTGCACCCAGCCCACGTAAACTGTCAACGGGGGGAGCTTCGCTGCGGGGAAACGGTGGACCTAGTGTCCCGATCGGAGTGGGAATAATAATAATAATAATCCGTGCATTTTATCCATTAATTTCCCCAACATTGTGGTAAAAAACCACACGTTTAATCCATGTTGGTGTTCAACTACAAAAAGCATCGGTTCGTTTTCTCATCAGGAAATGCAGACCGGCTCAAACAAACGATCATTTCATGTATCATATGTTCGCCCAATTGACATGAAAGCACTAATAAATGTAGTTTCATCCACTTGAGTTTACAACTACAAAAACAACCGATTTGTTTTTATATCACATCCGACGGGAGGAAATTCAGCAGCTCTCACTCCCGATTTTTAATCCTAATGTAATCATCATCTTCACCATGATCATTTATGTTTATGTCGCCGAATTGACATGAAAGCACTGACACATATGAATATACTGTAGTGACTTCATTAAAACGTTATTAACGTGCCTAATCTCAGTAATTCACCATTTCTACGCATGACAACACACTGTGTCCGTGTTTGGCTCTCTCGCCGCACAGTGAAGCGTTCCCGCATTGACGTCACTTCCGGCTTCCCCCAAAACTTCAAAATGAGTCGAAGGAATTTCCCCGCGATGTTCGAAATTATTGATATTTAACGGAACGGTATCGCTTTTTCTTTTTTAAAATGACGGTTCGAGATTACTAGTAGCCCAATATTTCATTGCACAACAGTTGTGAGGATGCTGTCACAGGCTCTTTAAGCTAAGCTAAATGCCGCTGTGGAACTGCGAGAACAGGCAAGAACACATGAGCTCATTTGTGCTAAGTTGAGCATGCATGGTTTTAGCTAACGTGCATCCCTGTGTGTCCTATATTCTTTCTGCTCTCCAGTAGATATCAGTATCTGCAGCACAGACCACCTACCTCAGGGTGAGGCTACATAAAGTGTGACACACGCTCATTAATAAGTGAGGGAGCTAACTGCATCTCCCGTGCTTCCGGTCTTTATGCTAAGCTATGCTAAGACATCCAGCTTTTTTCACAACACGCTAACACGGCTAACATCTGCCCGGTGAACAAAGCACAGCACAGGAAGTGTTTCAGAGGGTTTTATTGAGGTTCTGACAGCTTTAGTTGGCAGCGATGGTCTGGTCCATCCAGCTGCGCAGCTCGGTGACGCGGGCGTAGACCCCGGGCATGGTGGGGGTGCAGATACCACTGCCCCAGGACACGATGCCCACCAGAGTCCAGGCTCCAGCCTTCTCACAGACCAGAGGACCACCAGAGTCTCCCTGAGGAAACACACACACACAGATTTATATTAATCGGTCCAAAACAATATTGTTAGGTTGCTGCAAATCCAACCCCACAGTGGCGTGTTCCAGTTCCAGCCTCACCATGCAGGACGAGGCTCCGGAGGCTCCGGCGCAGATCATCAGATCGCTGATCTTACTTCCCCAGAAGCGACGGCACTCATCGTTGGTGAGCAGGGGGAGGGAGGCCTGCTGCAGCAGGGAGGGGGTGTCAGCAGCTGCATAACAAACACAAAAACAAACAAACACAAACAACCACCGTCAACAACAACAACTCAGACTACCTGAACACTCATTAGCATTTATTCCTGAGTAAAAATCTAACATTAGCATTCATTCCTGAGCTAAAAGCTAACATTAGCAATCATCCCTGAGCTAAAAGCTAACATTAGCATGAATTCCTGAGCTAAAAGCTAACATTAGCATTCATTCCTAAGCCAAAAGCTACCATTAGCATTCATATCCTGAGCCAAAAGCTACCATTAGCATTCACTCCTGAGCTCAAAGCTCATCAAGCTTATACATTTGAACATATGTTATTTTTTATTTTGTGTATGTGTAAACATATGAATGTAAAAAAGTCCCTTAAAAATAAGTGTTCGTAAGGTTTATATGCATATATTATTACTATCATTATTAATTTGTTTTTTATACATGTGTACATATCTATATATTTATATATAGTATTTTCCTTTTCTAAAATGGTATTTGAAACTGCTATTGACATGTGCAGAAAATGACCCTATATCTAGTTTGTCCTATATATATGCATTCATTTTTTACTTACCCTAACTTTTATTTATTTATTTTTCTCCAGTTTACTTTATTTTTCTTTATTTCTTTGTACTCCTTGATTTCTATAGGTTTTTGACGAAATAATGCTAATGTTTTCACGATGCCAATGATGATTCACGGGAGGGCTACTTCCCATCAGCTGTGCTTCAGCCCTCCCGCTTCTACCCATGTTGTTCATTTTGTGAGTATGAATTATACTTCTTTGTTTTTCTATGAATTTAGTTGAATAAATTATAAAAAATTAATTAAAAAAGCTTATCATTAGCTCTGATTGGTTAAGGTTAGCCCCGCCCCCTCACCGTTGTGGCGGGTCAGCCCCCAGCCGCTCGTCACACACTTCATGCCTAACATTATCTCTGATTGGTTAAGGTTAGCCCCGCCCCCTCACCGTTGTAGCGGGTCAGCCCTCAGCCGCTCGTCACACACTTCATGCCTAACATTATCTCTGATTGGTTAAGGTTAGCCCCGCCCCCTCACCGTTGTAGCGGGTCAGCCCTCAGCCGCTCGTCACACACTTCATGCCTAACATTATCTCTGATTGGTTAAGGTTAGCCCCGCCCCCTCACCGTTGTAG
>JAMFTG010001782.1:17500-30618 GCA_023974075.1 Chaenocephalus aceratus
CCTGATTCACTAGAGTCTGATTCACTAGAGCCTGATTCACTAGAGCCTGATTCACTAGAGCCTGATGCACTAGAGCCTGATTCACTAGAGCCTGATTCACTAGAGTCTGATTCACTAGAGCCTGATTCACTAGAGCCTGATTCACTAGAGCCTGATTCACTAGAGTCTGATTCACTAGAGTCTGATTTACTAGAGCCTGATTCACTAGAGACTGATTCACTAGAGCCTGATTCACTAGAGCCTGATTCACTAGAGCCTGATTCACTAGAGCCTGACTCATTAGAGACTGATTCACTAGAGTCTGATTCACTAGAGCCTGATTCACTAGAGCCTGATTCACTAGAGCCTGATTCACTAGAGACTGATTCATTAGAGCCTGATTCACTAGAGCCTGATTCACTAGAGCCTGATTCACTAGAGTCTGATTCACTAGAGCCTGACTCATTAGAGACTGATTCACTAGAGCCTGATTCACTAGAGCCTGATTCTCTAGAGACTGATTCACTAGAGCCTGATTCACTAGAGCCTGATTCACTAGAGTCTGATTCACTAGAGCCTGATTCACTAGAGCCTGATTCACTAGAGCCTGATTCACTAGAGTCTGATTCACTAGAGCCTGACTCATTAGAGCCTGATTCACTAGAGCCTGATTCACTAGAGCCTGATTCACTAGAGCCTGACTCATTAGAGACTGATTCACTAGAGTCTGATTCACTAGAGCCTGATTCACTAGAGCCTGATTCACTAGAGCCTGATTCATTAGAGCCTGATTCACTAGAGCCTGATTCACTAGAGCCTGACTCATTAGAGCCTGATTCACTAGAGCCTGATTCACTAGAGCCTGATTCACTAGAGCCTGATTCAATAGAGCCTGATTCACTAGAGCCTGTTTCACTAGAGCCTGATTCACTAGAGTCTGATTCACTAGAGCCCGATTCACTAGAGCCTGATTCACTAGAGCCTGATTCACTAGAGCCTGATTCATTAGAGCCTGATTCACTAGAGCCTGATTCATTAGAGTCTGATTCACTAGAGCCTGATTCACTAGAGCCTGATTCACTAGAGCCAGATTCACGAGAGCCTGATTCACTAGAGCCTGATTCACTAGAGCCTGATTCACTAGAGTGTGATTCACTAGAGCCTGATTCATTAGAGCCTGATTCACTAGAGCCTGATTCACTAGAGCCTGATTCACTAGAGTCTGATTCACTAGAGCCTGATTCACTAGAGTCTGATTCAGTAGAGCCTGATTTACTAGAGCCTGATTCACTAGAGTCTGATTCAGTAGAGCCTGATTCACTAGAGCCTGATTCACTAGAGCCTGATTCACTAGAGCCTGATTCACTAGAGACTGATTCACTAGAGCCTGATTCATTAGAGCCTGATTCACTAGAGCCTGTTTCACTAGAGCCTGATTCACTAGAGTCTGATTCATTAGAGCCTGATTGGTAGCTGGTTTTAGCTACACAAACCAAGTCAGTGTGTTACTGAACTTAGCGGACAAATCAAATCAAGTTTTATTTATATAGCACATTTATAAAGATTGTTGGTGGAGCCAAAGTGCTTTACATATAATAAAAATAGCCTACAGTAGAGACACTTTACAACAAATACAACAGCACAGATTGTTCAGAATATCAGTATGAGAAAAACGACACCCTCGGTCCTTAGACCCTCTGTCCTTAGACCCTCTGTCCTTAGACCCTCTGTCCTCAGACCCTCTGTCCTTAGACCCTCTGTCCTCAGACCCTCTGTCCTTAGACCCTCACATCGTACAAGGAAACACTTCCGGAGAAAACCCACAGTTTAAAGGAACATGGAAAAACCTCAGGGAGAGCAGCAGAGGAGGATCCCTCTCCCAGGACGGACAGACTGCAATAGATGCCGTGTGTGAATTCAAGAGATAATACATTTTACAGCCTATAGACAGAATGTTAGGAAATGCATGTGTCTGTAATGAGAAGATGAATCCACGAGGATGTCAGCTACAATCCTGTAGAAGCCATCAGGGAAGCAGCAAGACGAGACCCAAGGCAGGACCGCAGAGACGGGTTCAGACACGACCCGAAGTCCACGACTTAATCCAGAACTCAGGATCGAGGATCCAGGACACAGGACTACAGCAAGAGGATCAGCCTGGACTCCGGATCCCGGCGTAGATATAGATACAAGACAAGAACAAAGATTTGGCTGGGTTAATGGGAACAAGAGAATACACAGACACAGACAGAGAGGGAGAAGGTCATTGGATAACAGTTATTCTTGAACCCTCTAGAAAGATCTCATGACCTTCCCACTCAATCTATCAAGACCCGAGCAGTTCTATTAGATATAGATAAGAAACAGAGAGAGGGAAAACATGGAGAAAAGTGAAATGATTTGAATCAAAATTATTTACAGCTCAAATGCATTGCAATGACTTTGTTGAAAACTTGAAATGTTAAACTGGAAGAGGAGGAAAAATAGTGAAGAAGCTTAATATTTAAAAGAAAAGGTTTAAGAAGGTTATAAACAACAACATGTATAGCCTCAAAGTCCTGAAATAGCTGAATACGTTAATAGTTGAATGGTTTATAGCTGAAAGTAGACTGAAGGAGTTGGATATGAAATGTAAGTGGTAGTGAATGAATGCCATCAAACACCTGTGTGTGTAAGCCCAGAGATCAAAGGTTACCATGGTGACGACGTTATCAAACACCTGTGTACATGAACCCAGAGATCAAAGGTTTCCATGGAGATGTGCTGTGAAAGGAGAGCCTTTCCATTGTTCTGAATGAGAGATAAACCTCTTACATTTCCAACTATAGTTTAAAAACTGTAGCTGCTTTCGTAAAATGTCAACGCGTGGAGGATGTCAGGACCCTGAGGAGCGCCGGTCTGCTTTTTGTGTACTTTCGGGTCAATAATGTGGCTTTTTGGCAGATGTACTAAAGGTGTGCAGCTGGTGCTCTGAGGACAGATCAGGCTTTAATGGAGACATGTTGAAAGTTTTAGGAGAGCTTTTCCTACGTTTCTCATGAAAAGTGATGTCCAAGGAGAGTAGGGTTTGGGAATTATGGCAGGTTTAAAAAAAATATGTTGGGTGAATTTCAAGCACTCCTGCACTCTGTTTTGAGATCAAAGCACTCTAGACTTAACGAGCGGCGCAATACACACTAATGTTAACATCTGAAGAAGCCCTCTCTACCAAGCTCCAAAGTAAGATAATATCTCAAAAAGTATAGATGTCATAAACAAGAAAAGTCATAGCACACATGTCCTGAAGGAGCTGAACATTTTAATATTTGAATGGTTTCTGTAGCTGAAAGTATGTGGAAGGAGTAGCATTAGGTGCAAGGTGTAGGGAAAAGAGGAGTTGAAGGTTCCTCCCATTGAGTTCCATGTTAATAAAAGAGTTTAAAAAGCTGAATATTTCAAAAAGTATAAAATATTTTGAAAAAGTTGAAAGTTTCCCATCGTGTGCTGAATATTTTGACATTTGAATGATTTCTGTAGCTGAAAGTAGGCTGAAGTTATTCGACGGCAAAATATTGGTTGAAATAAGAAGAAGAAGATTAAAGAGAAACAGAAGAACTATAGAAATGCTGTTGCACGGTATTCACACTAATAACTGAGTATGTCGAATACTATTCAGTGTGTGGCTTCGCCAGTCACACAGAATTATATATGATACATTGTTAAGTCTGCTAGGTGTGTGTTTGTGTTGATGGCTCTGATGGATGGTTACTCATTCATTTCTTATGGTGGTAATCTTTGACCGGGAACACCATGGGTGTTACAAAGTTGACTAAACCACCCAAAATTCAATGAATGTGGTGATTAGCAATTGTATACGTTCAAATGTTTACTGTGGAGGATATCCTCCGGCTTACGTTGCTGCCTTCTTGGCCAGGTCAGCATTGTAAATGACATTTGATCTCAATGCTTTCATTTGGTTAAATAAAGCCTCGATGCAATCAAATGAAAAACACAAAAGTTACGAGTGCCGAAAGTAGTAAATCGGTCAGATTTGACCGGAACACAACAGGAGGGTTAAGATGGTGGTGATGTTAAAACCAGTCAGGAAAATCAGTGTGTAAAATACAGAGTCGATGATATTAAGCTTATTAGCCGCTAGACAGTATCTGCTAACGGCTTAAAGATCCTGTGACACGAGTTTCCCCCATCATCCAAACCCATCAATTTGAGTAAATATTGTCCCCTTGAAAACCGTTACTGAACTGATTTGGGATATTTGTACTTTGATCACCATTAATCTTCCCTTCAATGTTGACCATTTTCTGGATCTTCTCGGGGATTCTTCAAGTCCCGCCAAATGATGTGTGACGTCATTGCGGGCACAGCGCTCCAGCTGCACCGTTCAGGATCCCAGCTTCTGCATGTAAAAGCACGATGGCGCTCACAGCAGCAAGCTCAGACAGCGATGACAGGTTAATGTTGAACGTGTCTGAGAGCTCATGAGGCTGAAGGATCGGTTTATGTTGCATCTGTTAGAAGTTTAGGAATGAGGTGCGTCAATATGGCGATCATATGGTCATGTAGCCAGTGGTGGAATGGGACTAAAAATCATCCCGGGACTCTCGACCGGCCCACTTCGGTACCGCTAGTAAATTGTCAACGGGGGGAGTGGGGGATGTCAGGGGTGGCGGGTGCAGTAGATAGTAAATGTAAATATGTAAATATTGGTGTCACTGCATCCTGGTGAAATATAATGTATAATGTCTGTGTCTTTGACATTAGCGCTGCTAGCCACCTGTGCCCTGTACTACGAAGCCAGTTCAACAGACCCTGGATATGTTATAACAAACAAACTAACAACAACAAACTAACAAACGAGATCTCGCTAAGCGGTCCTACAACGCTGGTTATCAACTCGGTAAATCAAGCCAGGGTTTCTCTCTCCAGCTGAGAGCGCGTTCACGTCTAAGACACGAGTGATCTGACTTTCATTACATTTGTCTCGAGTGTTTCGTCAACATAATGTGTTAAATAATACTTCTGCATACAGTCTGTGACGCTGTGAGTGTTGCACGGCCAGATGAGGCTGGAGAAGCTGACTCAGATCAGGAGATATATGATATATTATGATATTATATGATCGATGATCTGATTGATGATGTAATATGAATGATAAGTGCGACACGTCGGCGTCTTCTCTGCATACGGCAGTTTAAACTGTATTTCCTTTATCCTGTAATATGACTTGAGAGATTTAAACTCCGCACACTGAGTTGATCTCTTTTCTATAGACGCCGGAGGGGGGCAGCGTCAGGTAAAAGAAGTTATTTAGCCTTCTCAAACCTGAGCCTCACGCGCCGCCTATGGGGGATGTGCTAGTGACTTATCCGACCGGCCCACTTCGGTACCGGCCCATCGGGATTCGTCCCGATGGCCAGTCCGCCACTGCACCCAGCCCACGTAAACTGGCAACGGGGGGAGCCTCGGTGCGGGGAAACGGTGGACCTAGTGTCCCGATCGGAGTGGGAATAATAATAATAATCCGTGCATTTTATCCATTAATTTCCCCAACATTGTGGTAAAAAAACCACACGTTTAATCCATGCTGGTGTACTACAACTACAGAAAGCATCGGTTCGTTTTCTCATCAGGAAATGCAGACCGGCACAAACAAACGATTTTTAATCATCATCCTCACGATCATTTAATGTATCATATGTTCGCCGAATTGACATGAAAGCACTAATAAATGTAGTTTCATCCACTTGAGTTTACAACTACAAAAATAATCGATTTGTTTTTATATCACATCCGACGGGAGGAAATTCAGCAGCTCTCACTACCGATTTTTAATCGTAATGTAATCATCATATTCACCACGATCATTTATGTTTATGTCGCCGAATTGACATGAAAGCACTGACGAATATGAATATACTGTAGTCAACTTCATTAAAACGTTATTAACGTGCCTAATCTCAGTAATTCACCATTTCTACGCATGACAACACACTTTGTCCGTGTTTGGCTCTCGAAGCGTTCCCGCATTGACGTCACTTCCGGCTTCCCCAAAACTTCAAAATGAGTCGAAGGAATTTCCCCGCGATGTTCGAAATTATTGATATTTAACGGAACGGTATCGCTTTTTCTTTTTTAAACTGACGGTTCGAGATTACTAGTAGCCCAATATTTCATTGCACAACAGTTGTTGGGATGCTGTCACAGGCTCTTTAAGCTAAGCTAAATGCCGCTGTGGAACTGCGAGAACAGGCAAGAACACATGAGCTCATTTGTGCTAAGTTGAGCATGCATGGTTTTAGCTAACGTGCATCCCTGTGTGTCCTATATTCTTTCTGCTCTCCAGTAGATATCAGTATCTGCAGCACAGACCACCTACCTCAGGGTGAGGCTACATAAAGTGTGACACACGCTCATTAATAAGTGAGGGAGCTAACTGCATCTCCCCTGCTTCCGGTCTTTATGCTAAGCTATGCTAAGACATCCAGCTTTTTTCACAACACGCTAACACGGCTAACATCTGCCCGGTGAACAAAGCACGGCACAGGAAGTGTTTCAGAGGGTTTTATTGAGGTTCTGACAGCTTTAGTTGGCAGCGATGGTCTGGTCCATCCAGCTGCGCAGCTCGGTGACGCGGGCGTAGACCCCGGGCATGGTGGGGGTGCAGATACCACTGCCCCAGGACACGATGCCCACCAGAGTCCAGGCTCCAGCCTTCTCACAGACCAGAGGACCACCAGAGTCTCCCTGAGGAAACACACACACACAGATTTATATTAATCGGTCCAAAACAATATTGTTAGGTTGCTGCAAATCCAACCCCACAGTGGCGTGTTCCAGTTCCAGCCTCACCATGCAGGACGAGGCTCCGGAGGCTCCGGCGCAGATCATCAGATCGCTGATCTTACTTCCCCAGAAGCGACGGCACTCATCGTTGGTGAGCAGGGGGAGGGAGGCCTGCTGCAGCAGGGAGGGGGTGTCAGCAGCTGCACAACAAACACAAAAACAAACAAACACAAACAACCACCGTCAATAACAACTCAGACTACCTGGACACTCAGGAACAGGACGCTTTACATTCCTGAACCAAAAGCTAACATTAGCATTCATTCCTGAGCTAAAAGCTAACATTAGCATGAATTCCTGAGCTAAAGCTAACATTAGCATGAATTCCTGAGCTAAAAAGCTAACATTAGCATTAATTCCTGAGCTAAAAGCTAACATTAGCAATCATTCCTTAGCTAAAAGCTAACATTAGCATGAATTCCGGATTTAAAAGCTAACATTAGCGTGAATTCCTGAGCTAAAGGCTAACATTAGCATTCATTCCTGAGCTAAAAGCTAACATTAGCATGAATTCCTGAGCTGAAAGCTAACATTAGCATGAATTCCTGAGCTAAAAGCTAACATTAGCATTCACTCCTGAGCCAAAAGCTAACATTAGCATGAATTCCTGAGCTAAAAGCTAACATTAGCATTCATATCCTGAGCCAAAAGCTAACATTAGCATGGATTCCTGAGCTAAAAGCTAACATTAGCATTCATTCCTGAGCTAAAAGCTAACATTAGCATTCACTCCTGAGCTCAAAGCTCATCAAGCTTATACACTTGAACATATGTTCTTTATTATTTTGTGTATGTGTGAACATATGAATGTAAAAAAGTCCCTTAAAAATAAGTGTTCATAAGGTTTATATGCATATATTATTACTATCATTATTCATTTGTTTTTTATACATGTGTACATATCTATATATTTATATATAGTATTTTCCTTTTCTAAAATGGTATTTGAAACTGCTATTGACATGTGCAGAAAATGACCCTATATCTAGTTTGTCCTATATATATGCATTCATTTTTTACTTACCCTAACTTTTATTTAGTTATTTTTCTCCAGTTTTTTTTTAATTTCTTTGTACTGTATGTTGAGGCCCAAAATACTTTTCTGACCTCCTGCTAAATAATGAACCATCCAGATCTCTCAGGTCTTCAGGGACTGGTCAGCTTCCTGTCCCCAGAGTCAGAACTAAACCTGGAGAAGCAGCGTTCAGTTATTATGCTCCAAATATCTGGAACCAACTCCCAGAAACCTGCAGGTCCGCTGCAACTCTGACTACTTTTAAATCCAGGCTGAATACTTTTCTTTTTGTCGCTGCTTTTAATTGAACTATTCATATCTAAGACTGCAATTTAACTTTTATCCATGTATTTTTTCTTTTTATGTTTATTAGCTTTTATTTTTAATGACTGGTTTTAAATGCCATTTTCTTAATGTCTTTCGTTTTTTGTAAAGCACTTTGAATTGCCTTGTGTTGAAAAGTGCTATATAAATAAACTTGCCTTGCCTTACTCCTTGATTTTATAGGTTTTTGACGAAATAATGCCAATGTTATATTGATGCCAATGATGATTCACGGGAGGGCTACGTCCCATCAGCTGTGCTTCAGCCCTCCCGCTTCTACCCATGTTGTTCATTTTGTGTGTATGAATTATACTTCTTTGTTTTTCTATGAATTTAGTTGAATAAATTATAAAAAGATAAATAAAAAAAAGCTTATCATTATCTCTGATTGGTTAAGGTTAGCCCCGCCCCCTCACCGTTGTTGCGGGTCAGCCCCCAGCCGCTCGTCACACACTTCATGCCGAACATTATCTCTGATTGGTTCAAGTTAGCCCCGCCCCCTCACCGTTGTGGCGGGTCAGCCCCCAGCCGCTCGTCACACACTTCATGCCTAACATTATCTCTGATTGGTTAAGTTTAGCCCCGCCCCCTCACCGGTGTAACGGGTCAGCCCCCAGCCGCTCGTCACACACTTCATGCCTAACATTATCTCTTATTGGTTCAAGTTAGCCCCGCCCCCTCACCGTTGTAGCGGGTCAGCCCCCAGCCGCTCGTCACACACACTTCATGCCTAACATTATCTCTGATTGGTTAAGGTTAGCCCCGCCCCCTCACCGTTGTAGCGCGTCAGCCCCCAGCCGCTCGTCACACACTTCATGCCTCCGGGGAAGTTGTCTCCGGCCTCGGCGACGCAGACGGGGGACACGCGGACGCTCATCACGGCGGGGGACGCCAGCTTCACCAGCAGGATGTCGTTGTTGATGGTGAAGCCGTTGTAGCGGGGGTGCTTGAACACCTGACAGGAAGTGACATGTTAGAGGACGTCACCACGGCAGGGTCTGGCCTGTGATTGGACGATGTGTTTGCACTCACCTGGCCGACCTTCATCACCTGGATGTCTTCAGCGTTGGAAGAGCGGTCGTGCTCTCCGAGGATCACACGGTGGGACAGCCTGCAAACAAACAAACAAACAATAAGCAAACAAACAATAAGACACAGAGACAGGAGGACATTAAGAGACAGAGACAGGAGGACATTAAGAGACAGAGACAGGAGGACATTAAGAGACAAATAGACAGGAAGACATTAAGACACAGAGACAGGAGGACATTAAGAGACAAATAGACAGGAGGACATTAAGACACAGAGACAGGAGGACATTAAGACACAGAGACAGGAGGACATTAAAACACAGAGACAGGAGGAAATAAAGAGACAAATAGACAGGAATACATTAAGACACAGAGACAGGAGGACATTAAGAGGGAATACAGGAGGACATTAAGAGATAGATAGACAGGAGGACATTAAGACACAGAGACAGGAGGACATTAAGAGACAAATAGACAGGAGGACATTAAGAGACAAATAGACAGGAGGACATTAAGAGACAAATAGACAGGAGGACATTAAGAGACACATAGACAGGAGGACATTAAGAGACACATAGACAGGAGGACATTAAGAGGGAAGACAGGAGGACATTAAGAGACATGTCTCACTTGACGTTGCAGTGAGCGGCGGTCACCACCCAGTTCTCGTTGACCAGAGAGCCGCCACAGAAGTGGAAGCCGGTGTAATCCTGAAACAGCAACACAAGTCAGAGTGTGTGTGTGTGTGTGAGAGAGTATGTGTGTGTGAGTGTGTGTGTGTGTCTGTGTGTGAGTGTGAGTGTGTGTGTGTGTGTGAGAGAGAGAGTGTGTGTGTGAGTGTGTGTGTGTGTGTGTGTGTGTGTGAGAGAGAGAGAGAGAGAGAGAGAGTGTGAGTGTGTGTGTGGGTCGGTTACCTGCAGGGACACCTGCCAGGGCAGGAGTGGGGGAGTGCCTCTTCTTCCGTTCACGATGCGAGAGTAACCCGTTATGACGGGGGGGATGGCGGGAGAGCCGCATCCTGGTGACATCATCACAACATCATCACAACATCATCACAACATCATCATGACATCATCACAACATCATCACGACATCATCATGACATCGTCTCGACATCGTCACAACATCATCACGACATCATCACGACATCATCACGACATCGTCACGACATCATCACGACATCATCTCGACGTCATCACAACATCATCACGACATCGTCGCGACATCGTCACGACATCATCACGACATCGTCACGACATCATCACGACATCATCTCGACATCATCACAACATCATCGCGACATCGTTGCGACATCGTCGCGACATCGTCATGACATCATCATGACATCATCACGACATCATCACGACATCATCTCGACATCATCACGACATCATCACGACATCATCTCGACATCATCACGACATCATCTCGACATCATCCGACATCATCACGACATCTCGACATCACGACATCATCACGACATCATCACGACAATCAATCATCTCGACATCATCACGACATCATCACGACATCATCTCGACATCATCATGACATCATCAACATGTACAGTTTATTGTTTGACATGTATTTGTTTGTTTTCTAGCGTTGGAAGATTAGCAGTAAAAATGAAAATATAACTCCAACTCTTTTTTTCTAAGTTCTCGCCTTACAGACATATAATAATAATAATAATAAATAATTTAAAACCCGTAACTACACCGTGGGTTACCCAGCATGCTTTGCTCTCATGAGTCTCACCGTAGGCGGCGCCGACAAAGGCAAGGCAGGACAGGATCCAGAGGAAGGCCATGGTGAGGAAGATGATGGAGGTCCGTCTGAACCCACAGCCTTTATATAGCACGGAGTGCTGGGATTGGACGGGACACAGGAGTGGGTGGGACACGCGGAGCGCTGTGATTGGACGGACAAGGGGACATGTTATCAGTTGTGAGAGTTTGAACAGCTGACGGAGAGTTTCCACCTGAGACTGTGAGCTTTCAGACTTCCTGTAGACCACAGCAGATCAAGCTTTACAGTGTATTCAAACCCAGGAAAGTTCATCTGTTTGTCATCTCGCAATTTGCTTATTCATCTAATAGTTATCACCGTAATAAACCGTATTTAATTTCGTCTAATGTACATTATTTAATTTTACATTCTGTTATTGTTTATATCATATTCTATTTACGTGTTTACAAGGGTTACGTTGGGATTTGATATGTGGGGGGGGGGGGATCTGTGTGGAGGTGAGGGGGGACTCTGTGTGAGGTGGGGGGCTCTGTGTGGAGGTGGGGGCGTCTGTGTGGAGGTGGGGGCTCTGTGTGGAGGTGGGGGGCTCTGTCTGGAGGTGTGGGGACTCTGTGTTGAGGTGGGGGCTCTGTGTGGAGGTGGGGGGCTCTGTGTGGAGGTGGGGGACTCTGTGTGGAGGTGAGGGGGGACTCTTGTGTGGAGGTGGGGGACTGTGTGATGTGGGGATTCTGTTTGGAGGTAGGGGGGCTCTGTGTGGAGGTGGGGGGCTCTGTGTGGAGGTGGGGGATTCTGTTTGGAGGTAGGGGGGGCTCTGTGTGGAGGTGGGTGGCTCTGTGTGGAGGTGGGGGGCTCTGTGTGAGGTGGGGGGGACTCTGTGTGGAGGTAGGGGATTCTGTTTGGAGGTGGGGGCTCTGTCTGGAGGTGGGGGGCTCTGTGTGAGGTGGGGGGCTCTGTGTGGAGGTGGGGGGCTCTGTGTGGAGGTGGGTGGCGCTGTGTGGAGGTGGGTGGCTCTGTGTGGAGGTGGGTGGCTCTCTGTGGAGATGGGGGGGCTCTGTGTGGAGGTGGGGGGCTCTGTGTGGAGGTAGGGGGGGTCTGTGTGGAGGTGGGTGGCTCTGTGTGGAGGTAGGGGGGCTCTGTGTGGAGGTGGGGGGCTCTGTGTGGAGGTGGGGGGCTCTGTGTGGAGGTGGGGGACTCTGTGTGGAGGTGAGGGGGGACTATGTGTGGAGGTGGGGGGATCTGTGGGATGTGGGGGATTCTGTTTGGAGGTAGGGGGGGCTCTGTGTGGAGGTGGGGGGACTCTGTGTTGAGGTGGGGGGCTCTGTGTGGAGGTGGGGGGCTCTGTGTGGAGGTGGGGACTCTGTGTGGAGGTGGGGGGATCTGTGTGGATGTGGGGGATTATGTTTGGAGGTAGGGGGGCTCTGTGTGGAGGTGGGTGGATCTATGTGTGGAGGTGGGGGGCTATGTGTTGAGGTGGGGGACTCTGTGTGGAGGTGGGGGGGCTCTGTGTGGAGGTGGGGGGCTCTGTGTGGAGGTGGGTGTCGCTGTTGTGGAGGTGGGGGGCTATGTGTTGAGGTGGGGGGACTCTGTCTGGAGGTGGGGGGCTCTGTGGGAGGTGGGGGGCTCTGTGTGGAGGTGGGGGAATCTGTGTTGAGGTGGGGGGCTCTGTGTGGAGGTGGGGGCTCTGTGTGGAGGTGGTGGCTCTGTGTGGAGGTGGGGGGCTCTGTGTTGAGGTGGGGGACTCTGTCTGGAGGTGGGGGTCTCTGTGTGGAGGTGGGGGGGCTCTGTGTGGAGGTGGGGGGCTCTGTGTGGAGGTGGGTGGCGCTGTGTGGAGGGGGGGGCTCTGTGTTGAGGTTGGGGGACTCTGTCTGGAGGTGGGGGTCTCTGTGTGGAGGTGGGGGGGGCTCTGTGTGGAGGTGGGGGGCTCTGTGTGGAGGTGGGGGGCTCTGTGTGGAGGTGGGGGGATCTGTGTGGATGTGGGGGATTCTGTTGGAGGTAGGGGGGCTCTGTGTGGAGGTGGGGGACTCTGTGTTGAGGTGGGGGGCTCTGTGTGGAGGTGGGGGGCTCTGTGTGGAGGTGGGGGACTCTGTGTGGAGGTGGGGGGCTCTGTGTGGATGTGGGGGATTCTGTTTGGAGGTAGGGGCTCTGTGTGGAGGTGGGTGGCTCTGTGTGGAGGTGGG
>JAMFTG010001783.1:0-57610 GCA_023974075.1 Chaenocephalus aceratus
AATATGGGGATGTTATTTGTGTGTGAAATATGTGGTGCTTGAAACATGTAGGTATTTTTAATTTATAGAAGAAAATGGTTTCCTGAAAGAGTTATTTGGAGTAGCCATGTTACAGTGGGTGGAAACAATGTTTAGGGATAGACATTAATTGGGTTTAGATGGCATTTAACATCTAAGACAGATAGTAAGATTAGGAAAAAATGGTGGAAAGGATAGGATATATTTTACCTCAGTTTGTTAGAATTAGTTATAGGTAATGCGTCCCGAGATCTCTCTCTCTCTGCCTGTCAGACTGCTACGACCCCATCTTCAGACAAATGACCTCACCACAGGAGACTCCTCCTCCTCCTCCTCCTCCTCCTCCTCCTCCTCCTCCTCCTCCTCCTCCTCCTCCTCCTCCTCCTCCTCCATCGAACAGACAGAGAACCCGAGCTGAACCAACAACGACCTGAGGCATCCAGAACCAGCTCCACCTGAGGCATCCAGAACCAGCTCCACCTGAGGCATCCAGAACAGCTCCACCTGAGGCATCCAGAACCAGCTCCACCTGAGGCATCCAGAACCAGCTCCACCTGAGGCATCCAGAACCAGCTCCACCTGAGGCATCCAGAACCAAACCAGCATGCTGACAAAGAGGCAAACTCATCGGTCCCTCAATCAGCACCAAACTGAGCCACGAGATTTGGCACCAGAGCAGAGTGTGGGACATGAGAGCGGAATACGCCCTCCATGCAACAGCGTAGAGACTGAAAAGGAGGAGATGAAATGCAAAGCAGTTGGGCCACTGAAAAGAGTTACAGCGGGAGGATCCAAGAGCGGATGGACTGAGAAGAAGACAGGACGCAGGAGAAGACAGGACGCAGGAGAAGACAGGACGGAGGAGAGGACAGGACGCAGGAGAAGACAGGACGGAGGAGAAGACAGGACGCAGGAGAAGACAGGACGCAGGAGAAGACAGGACGCAGGAGAAGACAGGACGGAGGAGAGGACAGAACCAGAGGAGTTGGCATGGGCCAGCAGAACCTGAGGGGGTCGTGGCTTGACGACCAGAGGGGGAGAGAAGGAACACGGGAGTGAGTGAGTTTACACATAAACACACTTATTAGAAAATAATCCTAAAAACACACTGAGGGGTAGAACATATTATTCAATCTTTTCATCATATAAACAAATTATTCTTATGGAGATTCTTATTCATGTGAGAATTTGGGGAAGATTTAATTTGTTACAATATAGAAAGCAGACAAATCTTTATTTGAATGGAAAATGTTAAAGGTCGAGCTAGAACCAAGCCAAAGAAAGTATTCCAATCTAGAGTATTGATGTCTCCTTTGTAGCATGGATATTACCTCAGGAGAACTGTTAAGGTGGAGACAACATGTGTTTGTCTTTCAAGATGTAGAGTTTTAAAAAGACACTGGGCAAAGAGCGA
Organism: Chaenocephalus aceratus; assembly: GCA_023974075.1. Taxonomy (NCBI): domain Eukaryota; kingdom Metazoa; phylum Chordata; class Actinopteri; order Perciformes; family Channichthyidae; genus Chaenocephalus; species Chaenocephalus aceratus. The sequence goes on from JAMFTG010001783.1 coordinate 1,433, forward strand.
TTGCAAATTTTAATTTTGAAAAGCTAGTATAATTGGGAGTACTACATGCGGGGCCTTGGATCACTCATTTTAATGGTGCATATTTTCAACAACAAATATGGTTCAGGGAGAAGGGGTTGCTCAACCCACCCTGCAGATGTTTTAAATCTTACTTGCAGCTTCAGAGGGAGCGCACGGCACCAGAGTATTAGTTTTAAAAGACAAGTGCCACCACCTCCTAATGCTCCTCCATTTAATCAGTGATGACCTGACATTTAGAGACGTTATTTAAAGGAGAAACACATCTGCCACGAGTGAACATTCCTGAACTGAACTACAAACCATTAAAGAAACCACTTCTGTTTTTAAAGTCCTTGTTAAAGGAGGGAGTAATTATCACATGCTCGGGCACCCAAGGTTCCACACACTGTTAGCGTGGTTATTTAAGTGGACCAGAAGTGAAAATAAATGAGTGTAATGCGTTAGTGATATTCCACCGGTTTTCACACCATTTCAGGGACTTTATCGCTGCATTGATTGATCACGACGGCCTCCTCTAGAGAACATATTCCTTAATTTTAAATGGTATGAAAGGAGGGAGGGTACATTTCTCATGAGGAGACGGTTACAAATGCTAGTAGAACAGGACGATCCACCCCCATATACAGATGTTGATGAAAATGATGAGTTAGTTTGAATGAGTTTAAATGATATGGATGTTCAGAGATGAGGTTGTTCAATGAATGTCCAGCCGATGTGATTCTTTAAATGATGAAATCATGTGAAGAAGTGAGCAAAATAAAATGCTAAAATGGAGTGAATCCATTTCAATTTACTTATACTATTACAAGATAGTGTATTTTTATTTTTTATTATTACTCTACTATTCAAAGATAGTATATTTCTATTATTACATTACACTGGTCCAAGATAGTTTATTTCATTTTTATTATTTTTCACTGTTATACATGGTAGATTTCATGTATTTTAGAATCATTGCTATTCTAAAATGGTTTGTTTCTTTTCACTTTGTAAGAACAAGTGCCTTAACACTGAGCGTGGTGTGAGAACGGTTTCTGTGAAAGGAGGGAGGAAGAAATGTTCTGATACCAAGCCATTGCTGCTATTTTGAAGAACCATATTGAATGTTAACACTAGAAGTTATGCACAAGGGAACACTTTTATGTTTGAACAGTCAAAGTATTTTTGTATTTTTCTAAAGTTTCCATTTTATTGTATGTTTTTGATATGAGTTATGTACTATGCAGAGTTCAGATGAAGAACTCATTGATTTCAGTATTATACACACCTTTTAGGTGTGTAAGGAGGGACTGTTAGAAATTAAAATCAATGTTTTGAGAGCATAGTGCACCTTAAACACAGTCAGTTTAAATGCTGTTTTATACTGAAAAACCAGAAGTTCTTGTGCACAACCAGTTGTTAAGCTTTTATTCTGAAAATCCTTCATCTCCGGTTAGCATGAGGCTAATATACCATTTACTATAGAGGTGAATTTAGCAGCGATATGATATGATGTTGCACAGCGAAACCTACTGATTTCAACACGACAACTATAGACGTCGAGATATTATTATTGTTGGATAAGGTACAGTTTATTTGATTAGGTTATTGTTTACAGTTGTGGGTAGCATGTGTCACTACCCGATCCGTCACCCTGCCCGATCGGTTCTGCGCATGTGCGAGAGGGTCCGCCATGTTGGACAACTCCGGACGGCAACACCAGATGGACACTTGACACAGTGGCTTTTAGCAAAGCTCAAAAAGGAAACTCGAGAGATATGAGTTATTGTTGTTACAACGTGACTTCACTATTATTTAACAACTCCTTTTATTGGGTTCTTTTATTTGGGGTTCAGGACGTCGTCAGAATACGTGAGGAATGGATTTAACTTCTGTTAGACAGCCATATGCCACGTGTTTGCATACATTCACAGTAAATATTTATTCAGTATGATGGCTGTCTAACAGAAGTTACATCCATTCCTCACTTATTCTGACAATGTACTGAACCCCAAATAAAAGAACCCAATAAAAGGAGTTGTTAATAATAGTGAAGTCACGTTGTAACAACAATAACTCCTCTCTCTCTCTCTCTCGGTTTTTGAGCTTTGCTAAAAGCCACTGTGTCAAGTGTCCTTCTTGGGTTGCCGTCCGGACTTCCGGACCATCTCGCACATGCGCAGAACCGATCGGGTAGGGTGACGGATTGGGTAGTGACAGCATGTGACAACATTCAGACTGACCGGAAACCAAACTGCTGTGAAGTATTTCCTGTATTTTTAGGAGTATTGATTTCAGCGTTTAGAATGTGTTAAATGAAAAGTCATGAAAGAGTTAAGGAGGAGAAAAGGCGTGTTTAGATATATATTGAGTGTACAATGTCTTTATCCTCGGATATGCGTAACAACGGACATTGAAATGTGGAGAGCCGGCCCGCTGGGAGGAGCCAGCAGAGGATATATAAACAGCACGACCTGAGGGGTACGCCCTCTTTCGCCGCTGACCAGAGCCAGAGAAACAGCTGTATTTCTGTCGGACAATATCCTGTTTGTGACATCACCACGCTTTCATTAATTAAAGTACCAAGTTGACCTTCTCAGAGACTCCATTTAGTCTCCTTTTTAAACTTCTGTCCTGGACGCTAGAATAACTACACACAGATAACACTATCGGGATGTTAAGAGCATTCCATGGAATATAACAAAGTGTATCTCGAGCCGGTTTCTCAAACTTACCTACCCCGCCTTTAATAAAATAATATCCAGGGGACGACTCTTTGAAACATCTCTGTTCCCGGAAATGCATCCACGAAGGAGCCGCGGAGGACCCATCAGTGTATCCTCGGTTATAGCTCCTCCAGAGAGCCTCCTCGCCGCTCGATCCTCGAAGTGCATTTAGAGAAATTAGATGTCCTTCAACATGGCGCGCTGAAATTCATTTCCGGGTCACTACCGGAGGACCGAGGAGTCGAGGAGGGGGATTTGATGAAATGAGAAAGGGCCCAAGACGGCCGTCACGTTGGAACATTTCACTTCTTTCTTTCAGAATGAGGCGGAAAGTATTAAACGAGGTGAAAATCACTCCAAGTCTGGGCAGGTTGAGAGCTGTACATACACACAAGGGGAGTTAGTCGGTTCCGTGAGAGTCAGCATGCGGGACCGGGACTCTGGGATTTGTAGTCTTTCTAGTTTCGTATTTTTCATAGTCTTATATTCAGGGAAGACGCCAGGGGTAGTTTGGAGTTGCTATAGCAACTCCAACAATTGGCCTAGCAACGGCTTAGCAACCCCATTGTTTTGTTATGAAAATGTATCTATATTTATACACATTCTCGCGAGATCTATCAGGGGTCGTTGTTCGCTCCCATCGGTCTAAACCAGGGGTGTCAAACTCAATTTCATTCCGGGCCATATCAGCATTATGGTTGCACTCAAAGGGCCGGTTGTAATTTTAATTTATATATAAATATACATATGTAAATATATAATATATATTAAATAATGTATTATATTACATTGTTGGCCCTGCATTGGATTATTATCAGTTCTGGTAATATCTTCCTAAATAACTACGTCTGAAAGCAGAAGTCTAGGGCAAATCATTGAAAGCAAATATTCAAACAATTACACCACTTGTATTGTATATTGTATTCTTTGCAAGCTCTTGCGGGCCACATACAATGAGGTCGCGGGCCGGATTTGGCCCCCGGGCCTTGAGTTTGACACCCCTGCTCTAAACCCTCGAGTTTCACCGCGGCTGCCAGCTGGCTTCATTCAAACAAGACGCGCTGGCTCGGGAGCTACTACTACAACAAAATGAACATATTTTACCGTGATTAAATTGTAATACACGTTTCTAAATGATGCCGAAGTAACAACATACTGATACCGGTTAGTAAAAACCATGAATTAATGCTTGACAAGTCTGCAGACAGACGGCAGAGAAACACTTTTAAAATGATTGTTTTTCTGAATGAAGATCGGGTCGACCAGGCTAAGCTAGTTGTACATAGCAGGCCCTACTCCGTCCACTCACAACAACGGCCTACAGACATAAATAAACCAGCGACTGTATTCGCCATGACAGACAGTCTGTGGTTTGTACTTGTTAACTTGTGTCCAGTTTCTGAACAGATATGAGGAGCTGTGAGCTCTGTGTGCTAACTGTTAACGGCTGATGTTTTCTGGTTGAACGTCAGTGGCAGGCTGAGATCCTCACCACTAGTGGTGTGTGGTGTGTGTGTGTGTGTGTGTGTGTGTGTGTGCGCGTGCGCGTGCGATGAGGTTGCATGCCAGTTGAAACAGTGAACGATCGCTAGTGTACTTGTACGCTTAGGGTGTAATGGTATTATCCACAAATATTGTAGGAGCACAGAAACAGTGTTCAAATTCTGCTTTTACAAACTTATTTGGGTTGTGCTTACCTTGCAAAGTAATGTTATAAGTGTCAAAGGAATGTTTTTAATGTAAATATTAAGGATAATATTGTAGCGTGTCCAAGTTATAGTTATTTCAGTTATCAGATGTGCACAGTTTTAGTACATTTGTAAAGTTATTTAGGCAATGTTGTTGGTGGGAGTTAGGGAGAGACCCGCCCGTGTGTGTGTGTGTGTGTGTGTGTGTGTGTGTGTGTGTGTGTGTGTGTGTGTGTGTGTGTGTGTGTGTGTGTGTGTGTGTGTGTGTGTGTGTGTGGTGTGTGTGTGTTGTGTGTGTTGGTGTGTGTGTGTGTGTGTGTGTGTGTGTGTGTGTGTGTGTGTGTGTGTGTGTGTGTGTGTGTGGTGTGTGTGTGTGTGTGTGTGTGTGTGTGTGTGTGTGTGTGTGTGTGTGTGTGTGTGTGTGGTGGTTTGTGTGTGTGTGTGTGTGTGTGTGTGGTAGAGACGGGAGGAGTTGTGTTCGAGTGTGGGGAAAAGTCATGAGTGTTATACTATTGATTGGTTCTGTAAGGCGCGTGGCTGTGGCCGTCAATACCAGAAAATAAAGAGAACGTTTTGGACATTGAAGGCTCGTGATCTGTGATCTTGAATAGCGGTGAACGCTACTATATGAAACAGGCTCGTGCTTGGCCCACTGGTATTGTTTGTTTATTTATTTAGAAAATTAACTAGCAACGCCGTGCTGTCATAGCAACTGCAAAGCTACTGCAGCAAAAAAATCCTGGCGCCGCCCATGCTTATATTTCAACAGTTTTTACGACAAACTGTGACTTTTTTGACATGGAAATTATTTGTTAAGATTGACAAACATCATGTGTAATTCGTGGAACAATTCAAACGGGATCGAAAGATAACGTTTTCTCTCTCCACTGGGCGTGACTTTCGCCTCTATCTCCCGCATAAACTCCGCCCCTCTTTTTATCATTTTTTTTTTTTTTAAAGCTTATCCCCAAATTCAGCACTTTAGAAACAGGAAGTGAAATCGAGGGATATGAGGCATGGCTAGAATGGGTGGTCTGTTTGGTATTTGGAGCAAAACACTTATGACCTATGCTATTGCCTGATAGCTGACCTTTAAATAACATCCAAGTTAATTATAATTTCTTAATTTGTGATTTCTTTCTGATACATTTACAATTGTTACTTCAGAAAATTACATATCGTATATTAATGTATTCATATCTCAGAATATTACATTTATACTCTGTACATTTTTTATTTCAATTTTTTAAAATTCAACATGTAATCACTCCAAGACGAACAGGATGAACACATTTCCAGAACACCAGCTTTATTGTGACAGTTCAGGCAGACATCACAGCTTCCTCTGTGACTTCCCGTTTCCTCTCAGGTGAACAGTCACGTCTCCTGCGTCCTTCAAAACAATCAGAACAGAACCTGAACGCGTCCTAAAGCCTCTTCATCAAAGTGCCTTCCTCTCCACAGTCTTATTTACATCTGTTAAGTCTTCAATAATTCATAAAATAAGCTTCACATCAAGAGCACGAAAGTAAAACCAAAAGCCAGAGATCATCTGTTCGGTCTCCTCGCCAAAAGACCCCTCCCTAAATGAGGGATTTAGAAATGAAGATCTGGGCTGAACATCCACTAAAGCATTAAATTACAGCAGCAGCCCGACTCCTCGCTCTCCTGGAAATAATACTGAAAATAACATTTCAATATGCAATAAGGAAATATTTGAAATATACAACTGCTTTCATATATTTCGATACATGGGAAACAGAGTAACACAGAAAGCGCAGTGTTGATGTGAAACTAAAACGACCTGTGAGGGAGAACGTGTTGAAAGGAAGCTTTCATCGGTTAGGGATCTGTGTTCCAAGAATCACAAACGTTTGCTGGACTCACAGATTATCCCATTGGACCAGGAGGTGCTGCCTTCAGGGACCAGGAGGTGCTGCCTTCAGGGACCAGGAGGTGCTGCCTTCAGGGACCAGGAGGTGCTGCCTTCAGGGACCAGGAGGTGCTGCCTTCAGGGACCAACCCAGAAACACTACTACTGTTGAAGAATTTCCAAAGCTTCCTTTTAACATTCCTAAAAGTTAAATCTAAAGAGATTGAGCCGCCACCTGAGTCCGGGCTTTGCCTCCAGAAGATAAAAAAACATTACAGTTTGTTTTCACGTCGTCTTGCGTTCACACACACATCGCACAGGAAGCTACGACCGGCAGCAGTACCGTTTAAATAGCCGATATAAACACACTGATATAAACACACCCGAAAGCAAGTCTCTAAAATGATAATGATCTTTGGGGAGAGAGAGGGGGGAGAGAGGGGGGAGAGAGAGGGGAGAGACCCCACCCCCCCTCCACTGTTTCTGGGTGGAGTGTTTTTGAGGAACTGGAGAGCGTCCAACAAAGTTTGTCTTTTTGCATAGCCAGACAGTGGACAGGACACTGCAACCTCTCCCAGAGTTCAGCAGGGGATGTGGTGTGGGGGGGGCTTGGTCCATGTTGAGTACCCCCCCCCCCCCCAAGGAGGCAGCTTCCAGCTCACAAGGTGGACTCTTTGGGGCGTTGTCCGTTACACGTCTTCTTCACTTTGGAGATTCCCTCCAGAGCTCCGGACTCAGTCACTCTGCACCAGAGACAAAGAAGGACGTCAATTACAGCCAATCAAAACACAGCGGCTACTGCCTTCAGTTCACCTGGTCAAAGAGGACATGTAGATTAGAGAGGACATTGGTCAAATGAAAAGAGCCACCATTAGCCAATAGCAGTTAACAGGTCAATCAGCAATGGCAGTTGAGTGGGTCGACTTGTATCGATGACCGGGCGTTGGGTGGACATCGATGGTATCGATGTCCACCCAACGCCCAGTCATCGATGGTATCGATGACCGGGCGTTGGGTGGACATCGATGTTCACACATTCACAACACATGACACCACGGTGAGCTCACACTTCGTCCATCTCCACGTCCTCCTCGTCCAGGGGCAGCTGCAGGTACGGGTTGTTGGACGCTGGTCTGAACTTATAGCCCGTCAACACGAAGAAGATCAGAGTGGAGACCTCAACCAGGAACTGCAGAGACACAGGGGACAGGAAGTAGGAACATTAGGAAGAGCCATGAGAGATAACTGACAGGAAGTAGGAACATTAGGAAGAGCCATGAGAGATAACTGACAGGAAGTAGGAACATTAGGGAGAGCCGTGAGAGATAACTGACAGGAAGTAGGAACATTAGGAAGAGCCGTGAGAGATAACTGACAGGAAGTAGGAACATTAGGGAGAGCCGTGAGAGATAACTGACAGGAAGTAGGAACATTAGGGAGAGCCGTGAGAGATAACTGACAGGAAGTAGGAACATTAGGAAGAGCCGTGAGAGATAACTGACAGGAAGTAGGAACATTAGGGAGAGCCGTGAGAGATAACTGACAGGAAGTAGGAACATTATGAAGAGCCGTGAGAGATAACTGACAGGAAGTAGGAACATTAGGAAGAGCCGTGAGAGATAACTGACAGGAAGTAGGAACATTAGGAAGAGCTGATGAGAGTTAACTGACAGGAAGTAGGAACATTAGGAAGAGCCATGAGAGATAACTGACAGGAAGTAGGAACATTATGAAGAGCCGTGAGAGATAACTGACAGGAAGTAGGAACATTAGGAAGAGCCATGAGAGATAACTGACAGGAAGTAGGAACATTAGGAAGAGCCATGAGAGATAACAGACAGGAAGTAGGAACATTAGGAAGAGCCATGAGAGTTAACTGACAGGAAGTAGGAACATTAGGAAGAGCCGTGAGAGATAACTGACAGGAAGTAGGAACATTAGGAAGAGCTGTGAGAGATAACTGACAGGAAGTAGGAACATTAGGAAGAGCCATGAGAGATAACTGACAGGAAGTAGGAACATTAGGAAGAGCCATGAGAGATAACTGACAGGAAGTAGGAACATTAGGAAGAGCCATGAGAGATAACTGACAGGAAGTAGGAACATTAGGAAGAGCCATGAGAGATAACTGAGAGGAAGTAGGAACATTAGGAAGAGCCATGAGAGATAACTGACAGGAAGTAGGAACATTAGGAAGAGCCATGAGAGATAACTGACAGGAAGTAGGAACATTAGGAAGAGCCATGAGAGATAACTGAGAGGAAGTAGGAACATTAGGAAGAGCCATGAGAGATAACTGACAGGAAGTAGGAACATTAGGAAGAGCCATGAGAGATAACTGACAGGAAGTAGGAACATTAGGAAGAGCCATGAGAGATAACTGACAGGAAGTAGGAACATTATGAAGAGCCATGAGAGATAACTGACAGGAAGTAGGAACATTAGGAAGAGCCGTGAGAGATAACTGACAGGAAGTAGGAACATTAGGAAGAGCCGTGAGAGATAACTGACAGGAAGTAGGAACATTAGGAAGAGCCATAGAGATAACTGACAGGAAGTAGGAACATTAGGAAGAGCCATGAGAGATAACTGACAGGAAGTAGGAACATTAGGAAGAGCCATGAGAATAACTGACAGGAAGTAGGAACATTAGGAAGAGCCATGAGAGATAACTGACAGGAAGTAGGAACATTAGGAAGAGCCGTGAGAGATAACTGACAGGAAGTAGGAACATTAGGAAGAGCCGTGAGAGATAACTGACAGGAAGTAGGAACATTAGGAAGAGCCGTGAAAGATAACTGACAGGAAGTAGGAACATTATGAAGAGCCGTGAGAGATAACTGACAGGAAGTAGGAACATTAGGAAGAGCCGTGAGAGATAACTGACAGGAAGTAGGAACATTAGGAAGAGCCGTGAGAGATAACTGAAAGGAAGTAGGAACATTATGAAGAGCCGTGAGAGATAACTGACAGGAAGTAGGAACATTAGGAAGAGCCGTGAGAGATAACTGACAGGAAGTAGGAACATTAGGAAGAGCCATGAGAGTTAACTGACAGGAAGTAGGAACATTAGGAAGAGCCATGAGAGATAACTGACAGGAAGTAGGAACATTAGGAAGAGCCGTGAGAGATAACTGACAGGAAGTAGGAACATTATGAAGAGCCGTGAGAGATAACTGACAGGAAGTAGGAACATTAGGAAGAGCCATGAGAGATAACTGACAGGAAGTAGGAACATTAGGAAGAGCCGTGAGAGATAACTGACAGGAAGTAGGAACATTAGGAAGAGCCGTGAGAGATAACTGACAGGAAGTAGGAACATTAGGAAGAGCCATGAGAGATAACTGACAGGAAGTAGGAACATTAGGAAGAGCTGTGAGAGTTAACTGACAGGAAGTAGGAACATTAGGAAGAGCCGTGAGAGATAACTGACAGGAAGTAGGAACATTAGGAAGAGCCATGAGAGATAACTGACAGGAAGTAGGAACATTAGGAAGAGCCGTGAGAGTTAACTGACAGGAAGTAGGAACATTAGGAAGAGCCATGAGAGATAACTGACAGGAAGTAGGAACATTATGAAGAGCCGTGAGAGATAACTGACAGGAAGTAGGAACATTAGGAAGAGCCGTGAGAGATAACTGACAGGAAGTAGGAACATTATGAAGAGCCGTGAGAGATAACTGACAGGAAGTAGGAACATTAGGAAGAGCCATGAGAGTTAACTGACAGGAAGTAGGAACATTAGGAAGAGCCATGAGAGATAACTGGACAGAGTAGGAACATTAGGAAGAGCGTGAGAGTTAACTGACAGGAAGTAGGAACATTAGGAAGAGCCATGAGAGTTAACTGACAGGAAGTAGGAACATTAGGAAGAGCTGTGAGAGATAACTGACAGGAAGTAGGAACATTAGGAAGAGCCATGAGAGATAACTGACAGGAAGTAGGAACATTAGGAAGAGCCATGAGAGATAACTGACAGGAAGTAGGAACATTAGGAAGAGCCGTGAGAGTTAACTGACAGGAAGTAGGAACATTAGGAAGAGCCATGAGAGATAACTGACAGGAAGTAGGAACATTATGAAGAGCCATGAGAGATAACTGACAGGAAGTAGGAACATTAGGAAGAGCCGTGAGAGATAACTGACAGGAAGTAGGAACATTATGAAGAGCCATGAGAGATAACTGACAGGAAGTAGGAACATTAGGAAGAGCCATGAGAGATAACTGACAGGAAGTAGGAACATTAGGAAGAGCCGTGAGAGTTAACTGACAGGAAGTAGGAACATTAGGAAGAGCCATGAGAGATAACTGACAGGAAGTAGGAACATTAGGAAGAGCTGTGAGAGATAACTGACAGGAAGTAGGAACATTATGAAGAGCCATGAGAGATAACGGACAGGAAGTAGGAACATTAGGAAGAGCGTGAGAGATAACTGACAGGAAGTAGGAAACTGAAGAGCCGTGAGAGATAACTGACAGGAAGTAGGAACATTAGGAAGAGCCGTGAGAGATAACTGACAGGAAGTAGGAACATTAGGAAGAGCCGTGAGAGATAACTGACAGGAAGTAGGAACATTAGGAAGAGCTGTGAGAGATAACTGACAGGAAGTAGGAACATTAGGAAGAGCCATGAGAGATAACTGACAGGAAGTAGGAACATTATGAAAGCCGTGAGAGATAACTGACAGGAAGTAGGAACATTTGAAGAGCCGTGAGAGATAACTGACAGGAAGTAGGAACATTAGGAAGAGCGTGAGAGATAACTGACAGGAAGTAGGAACATTAGGAAGAGCCATGAGAGATAACTGACAGGAAGTAGGAACATTAGGAAGAGCGCGTGAGAGATAACTGACAGGAAGTAGGAACATTAGGGAGAGCCATGAGAGATAACTGACAGGAAGTAGGAACATTAGGAAGAGCCGTGAGAGATAACTGACAGGAAGTAGGAACATTAGGGAGAGCCATGAGAGATAACTGACAGGAAGTAGGAACATTAGGAAGAGCCGTGAGAGATAATGACAGGAAGTAGGAACTTGAGCCGTGAGAGATAACTGACAGGAAGTAGGAACATTATGAAGAGCCATGAGAGATAACTGACAGGAAGTAGGACCATTATTAAAGCTGGATGTTCAATAAAATATAGAATAAAAGATATTAAGAATGTGGTATCTATGTTGCCCAATCTACATGTGTAGGCATGAACATACTGTTGTTGTTGTTGTTGTTGTTGTTGTTGTTGTTGTTGTGTTGTCTCACCTCGTAGACCACTGCCACTGGAACGGCATGGTGACCTTCAGCAGGATGGCGATAATCCTCGTGAAGTAGATGTAACACACAATCTGAAAATCACAGGGACAATATTAAAAGATAAACCAAATGAATGCAGACTGAGTACTCCACTTTCCAGGATAATCCGTAGACTACAACTCCCATGATGCAACAGAGCTTCCCCACCGCCAAACGAAAAGGTTTTACTGCTGTTTTCATTGTGTACATAGCTTAGCCGCTCTTACCATAACATAATAATGCCTGAATAGTTTGAGCTTCTCCAGATTCATGGCCGCTGAAAGAGATGAAACCAGAGTTAATCAAAAGGACTGGGTTTAGTGAGCGCTGCAGGCTGGGTCTGATCAGGACTCACCTTTGCCGTCGGTGCTGGACGCCTCCTGCAGGTGACGGATGGACCTGAGAACACAACAACAGTTTAGAAACTCACCTGCACACACACAGCGAATGTACTGTTAGGGGTAACATGATCGGCCCCTGTATCGAGTCAAGAATCAAATGAGTGTCGTGGTTTGAATGCACCGTTTAGAATCGTCTGTTTCTGTTCAACGGTCGTTTAAACAAAGACAGAAACACTGACCAGACGACGGGGAACAGGATGGCTCCGCAGCAGATGAGGTCCACCAGGAACAGGATCTCCTTCCAGAGGTAGTACTCGATGGAGCCCTCCTCCGTCGACTCGATGAGGTACGCCACGTTGGCCAGGACCTGCAGACACACACATTATGGGTGTAAAACAACTACACACACACACAACTACTGTTTCCATTTTGCACACACACACACACACACACACACACCACACCACACACCCACACACACCAACCAGGTCCCACACACACACACACACACACACACACACACACTTACCACACACACACACACACACACACACACACTTACAGGTTCACACACACACACACACTTACAGGTTCACACACACACACACTTACAGGTTCACACACACCACACCACACACACACACACACACACACACACACACACACACACCACACACACACACACACACACACACACACAAACACACACACACACACACAAACACACACAAACACACAACAGGTCACAACACCACACACACACACACACACACACACCCACACACACACAGGTTCACACACACACTTACAGGTTCACACACACACACTTACAGGTTCACACACACACACTTACAGGTTCACACACACACACACACACACACACACACACACACACACACACACACACAGGTTCCCACACACACACACACACACACACACACTTACATGGTTCACACACACACACACACACACACACACACACACTTACAGGTTCACACACACACACACACACAGGTTCACACACACACACACACACACACACACACACACACACACACACACACACACACACACACACACACACACACACACACACACACACACACACACTTCAGGTTCACCACACACACACACACACACACACTTACAGGTTCACACACACACACACACACACACACACACTTACAGGTTCACACACACACACACACACACACACACACACACACACACACACACACACACACTTACAGGTTCACACACCACACTTACAGGTTCACACACACACACTTACAGGTTCACACACACACACACTTACAGGTTCACACACACACACACACACACACACACACACAGGTTCCCACCACACACAACACACACACACACACACACACACACACACTTACATGTTCACACACACACACAAACACACACACACACTTACAGGTTCACACACACACACTTACAGGTTCACCACACACACACACACACCACACACACACACACCACACACACACCACACACACACACCACAACACACACACACACACACACACACACACACACACACACACACACACACACACACACACACACACACACACACACACTTACAGGTTCACACACACACACACACACACACTTACAGGTTCACACACACACACACACACACACACACACACACACACACTTACAGGTTCACACACACACACTTACAGGTTCACAACACACACTTACAGGTTCACACACACACACACACACACACACACACACACACACACACACACACACACACACACACACACCCACACACACACACACACGGGGTCGACCGATTATCGACGCCGATATTCCGCAGATTATCGGAATCGGCCTTTTTTTTTAAATCAAATTGCCGATACGACTTTGGCCCTGATGCAGTCAGCACTGTTCACGAGCAATGTCCCGGCGCTATCCGATAGGCTAAACTGGGACGCGCTGGGTCGGCTGCGAGTGGAGCCTCGCAGCAACTCTGCTTTCTGCACCACAATCTGGTGCCGCTGAGCTGGGACTACTAAATGAGTGAGACTCAAATATCAGAAGTTCAGAACAAGTTTTATTTTTACTTATCCTTATATGCTTAAACCAAATGCTTCTCATAAATGTCATGTACTGTTTTCTTTTTCTTCTACTCTCCGTTGGGTTTATTCCCAGGCGCTTCAAGGCCGCAGAGCTGCTTTGGCTACTGGGAGACTCACACACAGTCACACCAGAACTTCCCTACTCTGGGAACCGTTATGCTATCTGCCGCTCAAGGCCAGGTGTCTAATACCGTGTGAAGACAGATTTCTGAGCTTCCCTCCCTTTGCTGTATATACGCGTTGTGACTATATTGCACTGCGCACACTCACGCAGACTATTCTATGCTCTGTGAGACCTGTGTCTATATTTATTGTATCTCATGTATTTGAAGCTTCAAATAAATAACTAGAAAGACAAGCTCTGTCTGATTCACCATTTATTTGTTTTGATCACTTTGACTTGTGCTCTCCGGTCCTAGATTTCCATAACAAGATGTTGAAAAGTTCATTAAACATCATTTCAAAGAATTTCTGTTCATTTTGACACCAAGATCTTCTGATTTTACTGCAAATGTAACTACTGTTTCCTGAATGTTTGTGTTATGTATGTTTTACTTTGACCCCAGTACTTCTTGCAACCTCACCTGCAGAGGGATGACTATCATGAAGATCTTCTTCTCCTTGTCGGACAGGATGTATTTAACGAAGGCCCAGCCAGTGCCAATCAGAGCCAGGGTGATGAAGAGGAGCGCCCCTTTCAGCCTGAAACATCAAATACACTATTTATACAAACTAAATATACAAGTCCCAGGATGTAGATCATCTTACTGTTCATAATCCCTGGAATCATGAATGTGCTGTATTCTGATACACATTTAGAAAGAAAAAGTAATACATCCGGTGAAAGAAATAGACATTGTGTTAACTAAGAAACGGTACTTACAGGTGAGTGATGTAATACATGACGGCCCAGCCTTCAATGGGATGGCCCTCAGTGTTGATGAAGTGAAAGTTTGAGGGACAGAGAGAGGCATCACATTACAAGATGCATTGATATAATACAAGCAGATGATACATGACAATATGTGCTTACGCTGTGGAACACCAGGGAGATGGCCTTGGTGAATGCCAGCGCTGCCATCAGCCAGTGGATCTTAAACACACTGTACTGGAAACAATAAAAAGGCACAACGGTTTTCACAGCTGAAACTGCGCTGATAAAAGCCTGATTGGTCCTCCTCAATAAGGAGTCAGTGTGTACCTGTGCTTCATCAGCGTGTACACCCAGACCATGGCGGCGGTGAAGAAGACTCCGGCCATCCCGATGTAGAGGCGAGAGAGAGGGATCTCTGCTGCGGAAAGGTAGCCTCCGGGGTTCTTCTCCGTCACCTCCACCTGCACAGCACACACTCACCTTACTGTATGCTGACATTTCAATACACTAAACAGCTGGGAACCAAAGCAGTGGAGCTGTAGTATAGTGGCTCAAGGAAGTCTGAGGAAGCAGCAGAACTACAGTCTGGTGTCAGTGAAGCAGAACATGGGAGGAGATCAATTCAATGATTGCTACAGTTCTGAAGTCAAATGGACCACCGACGCCTGCACAGAGCAAGCTGGTGCAGCAACATTACAATGCAGTATTAACTAAGAGCTGATGAGGGCGGCTTGTGATGAAGGCAGATTTCCCAGCAGGAATACAAGTAGCTTAATGGGAGAATACTCAAATAACTAGTACCTCTAATTCTTCACCTATAGTAGGGCTGCTCAATTAATCCTATTTTAAATCGCAATTATGATTGTGGCTTGCAACGATTACGAAAACAACGTAATCGAAATAAAACCTTGTTATTGGGTTTTCAGTTGAATTATACTTACGGTTCAGGGTAATCAACTGTTACAAAATTGATGTTTTCAAAGTAAATGGATAATCGTTTTTAATAATCGTGATATCAATTATTGACCCAAATAATGATTGTTGCCATAATCGAGCAGCCCTAACCTATGTGTGTTCTCTTACCGTAAGGCTCAAATAAAACGTCTACCCTGAAGGTGTTCTTATTTTGTTATTTCCATCACATGTCACTTGTCGCTTTTATCCAAAGCGACTCACACACACTCAGTACTGTGGGCGATCCCCACAGGAGCACTTTGGGGTGAAGAGTCTCAGGGACACAACGACATGCTGACTGCAGTGGGACTCGAACCTGGTACCCCGTGATTCGAAGTCCAGCACTCTACTACCCACTGAGCCACAGCCGCCCCAACGTGAGCTTGTATTAACATTTAACCATTTCCCCGCCGTGGTAATAACCACACATTTGGGATTCTGATTAAGGACAGTACTTAAGTAAGTGTACTGTTCGACACGGGCATGCACACGCTAAGGAACATGCTAAGGGACACGCTAAGGAACACGCTAAGGGACACGCTAAGGAACACGCTAAGGAACACGCTAAGGGACATGCTAAGGGACACGCTAAGGAACACGCTAAGGGACACGCTAAGGGACACGCTAAGGGACACGCTAAGGGACACGCTAAGGAACACGCTAAGGAACATGCTAAGGGACACACTAAGGGACACGCTAAGGACACGCTAAGGAACACGCTAAGGAACATGCTAAGGGACACACTAAGGAACACGCTAAGGAACACGCTAAGGGACACGCTAAGAAACACGCTAAGGAACACGCTAAGGAACACGCTAAGGAACACGCTAACTCACAGAGAAGTAGTAGGGCAGTTTTTTGACGGGCCCCTTGTTGCGGCAGTAGTGGAACTTCAGGGTGTAGGGCCCCGGCCAGCAGGCTGAACACGATGTGGAACTGAGGAGAGACGAGGAAGAGTTTCACGCAACAGGAAACAAAACCAAACATTTCCATTTCTCAGAAAAGAGGGGGGGGAGGCGTACGCTGAAGCTGTAGGAGCCGTTCACTTTGTCCGAGCGAGCGTCATCGGATGCATTTGGTCCAGCTGAAAGCACAAATCAGAAGCAGACTGAGAGTGCGTTCATTGCAACCACACAGGACGTGACCACACACGCTGTCCCATGTTTCACACAGACACACAAACACCCGTTACCTGGAAGCTTTGTTCCCCTCCTCCTCCTCCTTCTCTCTGAACTTCTTGATCGAAAGGAGCCGCAGGAACTGCAGGAGCAGCAGGAACTGCAGGAACTGCAGGAGCCTCAGGAGCGGCAGGAACTGCAGGAGCAGCAGGAGCAGCAGGAACTGCAGGAGCCTCAGGAGCCGCAGGAACTGCAGGAGCCTCAGGAGCGGCAGGAACTGCAGGAGCTCAGGAGCGGCAGGAACTGCAGCAGCAGGAACTGCAGGAGCCTCAGGAGCCGCAGGAGCGGCAGGAGCCGCAGGAGCGGCAGGAGCCCAGGAGCGGCAGGAGCGGCAGGCGGCAGGAGCCGCAGGAGCCGCCTCCCTCTTTTCCCTCACAACTGCAGGAAACAAAGACTCCCTCATATTCACTGGGCTTCAAAAATCAGACCAGGAATTGATTTCAAATAAAAAAGGCACCAAAATAAAACGATAGTTTACGGCTGTAACTACGGTTCTATGAGTCCCGGATGAGGTGCTTAGCACTGGATTTGTCCATCGTGCGAATGCGCAGCTCGAGTACCAAATAACAACAAAGTCACCTGTGACCCACGTGACACCGGCTATATCAGCCGGTGTCGTCAGAGGATCTGTTCCCAGAATCTTCTCGCGAGCACACAAGAATTCTGAGTGACAGGAAACTCTGGCGGTCATCCGGGACTCATAGACCGTAGTTACAGCCGTAACTATCGTTCTACTTCGTCCCTACTGACCGCCAGAGGCGGTGCTTTAAGCACTGGATGACTATACAAACCATGTCATGAAGAATCCAAGCCCTTGCTCACCACTGGAAGCAGTGGAGCTCGGCAAAAGGACTACGCCCAAAGATGGGAGTGGTTAACCTGATCAAACCTGGAGAATGTGTCGGAAGACGACCACAACACCGCGGCGCAGATGGTATCCAGGGGGCGCCCCTCTCGGGGCAGTCCAATATGTTGAGATGCTCCTTGTAGAGTGCTGGCAGGGGGCGGCATGTGAGATGGTATCGACAACCCAGTGGGGCAGCCGCTGTTTAGAGAGCCAAGCCTCTTTTAGTGCCGCCATGGCAAACAAAGAGCTGCTCCGACTGCCGTATACAGGCAGTAGCATCGATATACGCGCCCTTAGGGCACCCCCAGGGCACAGCAACTTCGACGTGCCGTTCTCCTGAATGTCAGAGCGTGCCAGCTGGGCAGGCTGATTGAAGTGGGTTTGTGGAAGCACCTTGGGTTGGAATGCAACATTTGCCCAAAGGCTTAGTGGTGTTTAAACGTGTCAGCCAACCGCTGATAATATAGATAATATAATATAGGGAGGGATGAAATCCTCTTAATGGCCACACATGCAGAGCATACAGCACACAGTGAAGATTGTTCTCTGCATCTACCCCTGCTAGTGCTAGGAGTCTAGTACTAGGTGGGGTAAATACAACGATATAGTTAGGCTGAGCCTAGACCCATAGGCCGTAGTTACAGTAGTAACTATGGCCAGTGCTTACCTTACTCTCTACATCTAAGCAAAAAACGGGCAACTATGGCACCCTGGCCTTCCATACTAAATTGAACGAGAGACGCAGCTAAAGCTGGGACTCATGCTAATGATAGCTCGGGCACAACGCCACAAGCAGAACTTCAAAAGAGCATAATAAGGGCAACTTTATGGGAGAGGAAGCGGGAACACTGTCGTCACCAGAAAGTCTAAGCCAAACAATAAACAAGACAGCAATCAGGACAACTTGGCTGGGAGAGGGTGCGGGGACACAGCCATCACCACAAGACACAAACCTGTCCGTGGAGGCTCTGCACAGCCGGCCACAGCTCCCAGAGGACGCGTTAATAACCCGTGGCTCCGACTGGACCAGTCGCGAAGCTGCACGCGGCCAGCTGTATGCAGAGTAAATCCCTCAGATCAAACGTTCAAATTGAACGCTGTAGGCTACAAGAATGTAGCCACGGTACTCTCCGTGCAGCAAGAAGATGAAAGGAACAGATCCTCTGACGACGCCGGCATATGTAGCCGGTGTCACGTGGGTCACAGGTGACTTTGTTGTTATTTGGTACTCGAGCTGCGCATGCGCACAATGGACATATCCAGTGCTAAGCACCGCCTCTGGCGGTCAGTAGGGACGAAATAGAATGTTCCTTCAAAATAAAGTTTCTGAAGACTGACTTAAAAAGCAAGTGGCCACAATGTTCCTTCAACATAAATGCTAACTGACTTTAAATAAAAGCGACCTTTCAGTGAACGTGTTAGTCAGTGGCTCATTAAGTATAAAAGAAAACTAAAAATCGAATGAAAGAATATTCATTTGTTCGAGTAATTAATAATTTAAAACAGAATATAAATAAGAGTATACAAGTGTTTATGTATTTAAGACCAATCTGACTTTAAATGAGGGGACACATGTTTTATAAACTTCCCGTTTCCACAGACCAATGTCATTTCAAAATAAAAGCCGAACCTCTTCTAAAGCACTAGAAGATGTCAAATTAAAACGGTGTTTTCTTCTAAGTTCATGTCAGAAAAATAGCGCCGGTATGATTATACGCATGAAATGTCTAAATCAGTAAAAGAAAATAATTAGACATATCCTGAAAATAATAAGATATTATATTAAAGATAAATAAATGATATTATAAATGATCCTTCTGCTGGATGGACTACATGTTAAACGCTTCAGATTTAGTGAAAGGGACTCACCTTTAGGCTTTGCTATCAACAGGTTGTCCTGGTTCCCCATCACTTTCACAGTGACGCTACACACACACACACACACACACACACACACACACACACACACACACACACAAGTCAGTTTCACATCAGGCAGTGATACACACTTCAGGAGCGGAAACACACACACACAAGATCTGAGTACTTTCAACCAGTTGAGCCCTGAGCCTGTTGTTCAGGTCTCAGGCTCGAAAATGCCATTCCCAGAACAAATGACCATATCTTCTAAAAGGGGAAAATTAATAATCTTTGTTCTCAAAGTAAGGATGAACCTGTGAGCTGGATGTAGAACAGTCAGAATCAATATAGATGTTTTTATTTTAAAGTAAATTCAGATTGAACACATGGTAAAAAACTGTAAATTATAGTGTCCGTCCAAAAATGATGTTGTACTTATAGTGAAACCTTGAATGATGGGATGGTAGATTAAAAGCTTTAGGAATCCAAAGTACACATATAATAAGTTCCCTGTATCAAGATTGATGCAAAACAAGTGACATTTGACCTTTTTAGAGAGGTTTAGCAAAACAAACTGCACCTCTGAGGTGATCTGGGTGGATTTTCCATATCTCTGGCCCCCTTGGTCGATGTTGCTGATTGACACCTCTTTCTAACCGTCAGAGCCAATGGCATCGAGGGAAAGTTCCCCACACACACAGGTTACCAAATAAGGAGTGAGAGAGACGCGTAGAAAAACCGGAAGCTGCGCTAACCTCTTGTGGCTACCATTAGCAGCTAATTTTTCTTCTCCGATTTTTGCATAAAAATGGAATTATGGATTATCAATAATTTGTTCAAAGTGACAGACACATTGCTATAACCTATGGATTAACCTTCAGCCGCGTTTTTCCTCGTTTTAATGCCATTGAACACGACTTTTGATCAGAACAACAGCTAAGGTGAGCATATCTCCGTGTTCTGCTAGCTAAAGCTACTCGTGTGTCGTCTGTATTTGCTTCCCCGGTCGCGAGTTCTGATCGCTCAGTGATGATCGCTCAGTGATGATCCTTATATTTCTATAATCTGTGGACTCTCAGGATGTCAGCTAAGCTTGTTTGTGCAGATCCAATAAGTATATCGATCGGTATAGCTAGAGTTCTGTGCTAAAGGCCTTAAGATTTTTTCGCACAGGGCTAATTCAGAGGGTCGGCGTTGGCTTTGTGTGTTTTTTACAAAAAAAAAAATCATCAGTTAGCTGAGTTTCTTCTGTTACATGGATATGAAACATTCATAGTTTATTCAATCTTAAAGGGAGGGAATGCTCATGACACGCATTTTTAAATAATTATCATCCGATAAAACAGACCAGTCTCTGCCAGTCTTTTATTTATTTTTTTTATCCGATGACGTTATCAGTGATTTTAAACTGATTAATTACCGAAATAACATCAACCCTGTGGGCGGCGCCATTTTACCGGAAGTGACGTAAACTATGCGTTTGGTGTCGAGGACAAATTGATGTTCATGTTATTTACTCTAGTTACACTCTCAATTCTATAGAAATATGCCTCGCTGTATCGCGAAACATTGCCACAATTCGGATAGGAACAATCCACGGAATGCTCGGTTCCATCTATTGCCAACGGGTAAGCGTAGGAAGTACGTTCGGAGGCAGTGGCTAGCGAAATGTGCTCGGCCCGAACCGAAAGATCCACAGGCGCATGTATGCAGCGAACATTTCAAGTTTCCGGACGACTACTCTGAGAGTATGATGAAACATAAAATGGGATTTATTAAACGAGATGCAGTGCCATCGGTCTTTCTGGTGTCATCACCGACCAGGACACCAGTTCGGCCAGTTGAGAAATCGCCCTGTGCAAGTGTGAAGCGACGGAGGACCAGAAGTAGTGCTAGGAGTAAGAATAAGGTATGTGATGGCGCATTTCCATTGCCGCGGGTAGCCCCGTTTAAACGTCCTTTAGCAGCCAGGCCAGGACAGTTTTTGGTGGCCTTTCCATATAGCGTAGTACCGGCTAGCGGGTACTTTTTCCCAGTTGTTCCGGCCCCATACAATTGTGGTTCTAGGGCCAGGGACAACGAGGCTGAGTATGCTAAACTAGAGAGGGAATCGCTAGCAAGGGTGGTACTACATGCATACACATCTAGTAATCAAAACCATTGTATCTACTAAGTAGGCCTACATTGGGGTTGTATCGTTTGCCTTTTTAGAAAACTTTATTTTATATTATTTGGGCAGTACATGATATACACAATTGTATCGTTTGCCTGTAGTTGGCATTTTAATTAATAACATATTTGAATTTGAAGTTTTGTAGATAGGGATCTTTTGGAATTATCTAGTCTTTGTAATTGTCCGGCGACGTTCCTCAGACGGTCCAGACTGCTTTAATTCTCTAGCGTAAATCAGTAAATGTTCTAAAATGTTTGCTGGGGCCCCGACAATACATTAGCAGACAGGAATGTCAGTATTGCCATCATTCAGACGAGTCCGAACTCAAATACTCCGCCATGTTTTCGTGTGTTTACAAAGTGAACGCATGGATGACGTCACGACCATCACGTGACTATTGAAAATGGCCAAATGGCAGCTGCCTAACGGAATATACAGGTTTGAATAAAAAAGATATAAAATCATTATTTCCCGCTGATCTCTTCAGGGTTTCAACACGTTTCACTAAATACTGACGTTTTGATTAATTATCCAATGAGTGGAGCCTTCCTTTAAGAAGCCCTCAGACACGGTTGCTTGCAGATGATGAGGCTTCGGACCCTTCGGCGGGTCCGTGGGGCTTAAGAGGTTTTAACACACACACACTTACAGGTGTACACACACTACAGACACACACACACACACACACACACACACACACACACACACACACACACACACACACACACACACACACACACACACACACACACACACACACACACACACACACACACACACACACACACACACACACACACACACACACACACACACACACACACACACACACACACACACACACACACACACACACACACACACACACACACACACACACACACACACACACACACACACACACACACACACACACACACACACACCTTAGCTTGTTGATGTCGATGAGGAACAGGAGGAGAGGCTCGCTGTTGGTGGTCTGCGGGACAGTGAGTGGACACGTGTCCGTCTCCTCCGCCTGCAGAGGGAATTATAAGAAACACAAAACACGATAAACCAATCTGAGAAACACCCGATCTGTAAGCAAGCAAGGAGTCTCCTGAAGGAAGCAAGGAGTCTCCTGAAGGAAGCAAGGTGTCTCCTGACGCAAGCAAGGAGTCTCCTGACGTAAGCAAGGTGTCTTATAAGAAACACAAAACACGATAAACCAATCTGAGAAACACCCGATCTGTAAGCAAGCAAGGTGTCTCCTGACGCAAGCAAGGAGTCTCCTGACGCAAGCAAGGAGTCTCCTGACGCAAGCAAGGAGTCTCCTGACGCAAGCAAGGAGTCTCCTGACGTAAACAAAAACGTGGCGTCGGAGCTCCGTAGAAACAAAGCTGTCTCTGCGTCTGACGCTCCGTTTGATTCTCAGATTTCTGGAGGAATTATACAGTTTTTGAGGAACAGACATTTTGTTTTCTGGCATCACTTTACGGGGGGAATCTGCGTTTCGGTATGAGGGTGCACGCTGAGAGTGAGAGGGCGCAGAGACCCTGATAGTTATGATGTACTCACTGTGTAGGATAAGACTCCGTTGACTCTGGACCTGGAGAGGGTGAACCCGAGCTGCCCAGAGGAAGAGAGAGGTGGTTACTCAATACATACTGCACTCTTCACTGAACCAGAACGCCCAGTTCGGGCAAATTATATAGAACAACATTGATATTTCTGCTTTTTTGAAGAGGCCATATATCAGTGTGTAGTGTCTCTACTTTAAAGAGTCCTCTCCTGCTGATGTTCAGGTGTATATCAGTGTGTAGTGTCTCTACTTTAAAGAGTCCTCTCCTGCTGATGTTCAGGTGTATATCAGTATGTAGTGTCTCTACTTTAAAGAGTCCTCTCCTGCTGATGTTCAGGTGTATATCAGTATGTAGTGTCTCTACTTTAAAGAGTCCTCTCCTGCTGATGTTCAGGTGTATATCAGTGTCTCTACTTTAAAGAGTCCTCTCCTGCTGATGTTCAGGTGTATATCAGTGTGTAGTGTCTCTACTTTAAAGAGTCCTCTCCTGCTGATGTTCAGGTGTATATCAGTATGTAGTGTCTCTACTTTAAAGAGTCCTCTCCTGCTGATGTTCAGGTGTATATCAGTATGTAGTGTCTCTACTTTAAAGAGTCCTCTCCTGCTGATGTTCAGGTGTATATCAGTGTCTCTACTTTAAAGAGTCCTCTCCTGCTGATGTTCAGGTGTATATCAGTGTGTAGTGTCTCTACTTTAAAGAGTCCTCTCCTGCTGATGTTCAGGTGTATATCAGTATGTAGTGTCTCTACTTTAAAGAGTACTCTCCTGCTGATGTTCAGGTGTATATCAGTATGTAGCGTCTCTACTTTAAAGAGTCCTCTCCTGCTGATGTTCAGGTGTATATCAGTATGTAGTATCTCTACTTTAAAGAGTCCTCTCCTACTGATGTTCAGCTGTATCAGTATGTATAGTCTCTACTTTAAAGAGTCCTCTCCTGCTGATGTTCAGGTGTATATCAGTATGTAGTGTCTCTACTTTAAAGAGTCCTCTCCTGCTGATGTTCAGGTGTATATCAGTATGTAGTATCTCTACTTTAAAGAGTCCTCTCCTACTGATGTTCAGCTGTATCAGTATGTATAGTCTCTACTTTAAAGAGTCCTCTCCTGCTGATGTTCAGGTGTATATCAGTATGTAGTGTCTCTACTTTAAAGAGTCCTCTCCTGCTGATGTTCAGGTGTATATCAGTATGTAGTATCTCTACTTTAAAGAGTCCTCTCCTACTGATGTTCAGCTGTATCAGTATGTATAGTCTCTACTTTAAAGAGTCCTCTCCTGCTGATGTTCAGGTGTATATCAGTATGTAGTGTCTCTACTTTAAAGAGTCATCTCCTGCTGATGTTCAGGTGTCTATCAGTATGTAGTGTCTCTACTTTAAAGAGTCCTCTCCTGCTGATGTTCAGGTGTATATCAGTGTGTAGTGTCTCTACTTTAAAGAGTCCTCTCTTGCTGATGTTCAGGTGTATATCAGTATGTAGTGTCTCTACTTTAAAGAGTCCTCTCCTGCTGATGTTCAGGTGTATATCAGTGTCTCTACTTTAAAGAGTCCTCTCCTGCTGATGTTCAGGTGTATATCAGTGTCTCTACTTTAAAGAGTCCTCTCCTGCTGATGTTCAGGTGTATATCAGTATGTAGTGTCTCTACTTTAAAGAGTCCTCTCCTGCTGATGTTCAGGTGTATATCAGTGTCTCTACTTTAAAGAGTCCTCTCCTGCTGATGTTCAGGTGTATATCAGTGTGTAGTGTCTCTACTTTAAAGAGTCCTCTCTTGCTGATGTTCAGGTGTATATCAGTATGTAGTGTCTCTACTTTAAAGAGTCCTCTCCTGCTGATGTTCAGGTGTATATCAGTATGTAGTGTCTCTACTTTAAAGAGTCCTCTCCTGCTGATGTTCAGGTGTATATCAGTGTCTCTACTTTAAAGAGTCCTCTCCTGCTGATGTTCAGGTGTATATCAGTGTCTCTACTTTAAAGAGTCCTCTCCTGCTGATGTTCAGGTGTATATCAGTATGTAGTGTCTCTACTTTAAAGAGTCCTCTCCTGCTGATGTTCAGGTGTATATCAGTGTCTCTACTTTAAAGAGTCCTCTCCTGCTGATGTTCAGGTGTACATCAGTATGTAGTGTCTCTACTTTAAAGAGTCCTCTCCTGCTGATGTTCAGGTGTATATCAGTATGTAGTGTCTCTGCTTTAAAGAGTCCTCTCCAGCTGATGTTCAGGTGTATACCAGTATGTAGTGTCTCTACTTTAAAGAGTCCTCTCCAGCTGATGTTCAGGTGTATATCAGTATGTAGTATCTCTACTTTAAAGAGTCCTCTCCTGCTGATGTTCAGGTGTATATCAGTATGTAGTGTCTCTGCTTTAAAGAGTCCTCTGCTGCTGATGTTCAGGTGTATATCAGTATTTAGTATCTCTACTTTAAAGAGTCCTCTCCTGCTGATGTTCAGGTGTATATCAGTGTCTCTACTTTAAAGAGTCCTCTCCTGCTGATGTTCAGGTGTATATCAGTATGTAGTGTCTCTACTTTAAAGAGTCCTCTCCTGCTGATGTTCAGGTGTATATCAGTGTCTCTACTTTAAAGAGTCCTCTCCTGCTGATGTTCAGGTGTACATCAGTATGTAGTGTCTCTACTTTAAAGAGTCCTCTCCTGCTGATGTTCAGGTGTATATCAGTATGTAGTGTCTCTGCTTTAAAGAGTCCTCTCCAGCTGATGTTCAGGTGTATATCAGTACGTAGCGTCTCTACTTTAAAGAGTCCTCTCCTGCTGATGTTCAGGTGTATACCAGTATGTAGTGTCTCTACTTTAAAGAGTCCTCTCCAGCTGATGTTCAGGTGTATATCAGTGTCTCTACTTTAAAGAGTCCTCTCCTGCTGATGTTCAGGTGTACATCAGTATGTAGTGTCTCTACTTTAAAGAGTCCTCTCCTGCTGATGTTCAGGTGTATATCAGTATGTAGTGTCTCTGCTTTAAAGAGTCCTCTCCAGCTGATGTTCAGGTGTATATCAGTACGTAGCGTCTCTACTTTAAAGAGTCCTCTCCTGCTGATGTTCAGGTGTATACCAGTATGTAGTGTCTCTACTTTAAAGAGTCCTCTCCTGCTGATGTTCAGGTGTATATCAGTATGTAGTGTCTCTGCTTTAAAGAGTCCTCTGCTGCTGATGTTCAGGTGTATATCAGTATTTAGTATCTCTACTTTAAAGAGTCCTCTCCTGCTGATGTTCAGGTGTATATCAGTATGTAGTGTCTCTACTTTAAAGAGTCCTCTCCTGCTGATGTTCAGCTGTATATCAGTATGTAGTGTCTCTACTTTAAAGAGTACTCTCCTGCTGATGTTCAGGTGTATATTAGTATGTAGTGACTCTACTTTAAAGAGTCCTCTCCTGCTGATGTTCAGCTGTATATCAGTATGTAGTGTCTCTACTTTAAAGAGTACTCTCCTGCTGATGTTCAGGTGTATATTAGTATGTAGGGTCTCTACTTTAAAGAGTCCTCTCCTGCTGATGTTCAGCTGTATATCAGTATGTAGTGTCTCT
Organism: Chaenocephalus aceratus; assembly: GCA_023974075.1. NCBI lineage: Eukaryota > Metazoa > Chordata > Actinopteri > Perciformes > Channichthyidae > Chaenocephalus > Chaenocephalus aceratus. The sequence continues at coordinate 28,439 of JAMFTG010001783.1, forward strand.
ACTTTAAAGAGTACTCTCCTGCTGATGTTCAGGTGTATATCAGTATGTAGTGTCTCTGCTTTAAAGAGTCCTCTGCTGCTGATGTTCAGGTGTATATCAGTATTTAGTATCTCTACTTTAAAGAGTCCTCTCCTGCTGATGTTCAGGTGTATATTAGTATGTAGTGTCTCTACTTTAAAGAGTCCTCTCCTGCTGATGTTCAGGTGTATATCAGTATGTAGTGTCTCTACTTTAAAGAGTCCTCTCCCGCTGATGTTCAGGTGTATATCAGTATGTAGTGTCTCTACTTTAAAGAGTCCTCTCCTGCTGATGTTCAGGTGTATATCAGTATGTAGTGTCTCTACTTTAAAGAGTCCTCTCCTGCTGATGTTCAGGTGTACATCAGCATGTAGTGTCTCTGCTTTAAAGAGTCCTCTCCTGCTGATGTTCAGGTGTATATCAGTGTGTAGTGTCTCTACTTTAAAGAGTCCTCTCCTGCTGATGTTCAGGTGTATATCAGTATGTAGTGTCTCTACTTTAAAGAGTCCTCTCCTGCTGATGTTCAGGTGTATATCAGTGTGTAGTGTCTCTACTTTAAAGAGTCCTCTCCTGCTGATGTTCAGGTGTATATCAGTATGTAGTGTCTCTACTTTAAAGAGTCCTCTCCTGCTGATGTTCAGGTGTATATCAGTATGTAGTGTCTCTACTTTAAAGAGTCCTCTCCTGCTGATGTTCAGGTGTATATCAGTATGTAGTGTCTCTACTTTAAAGAGTCCTCTCCTGCTGATGTTCAGGTGTATATCAGTATGTAGTGTCTCTACTTTAAAGAGTCCTCTCCTGCTGATGTTCAGGTGTATATCAGTATGTAGTGTCTCTACTTTAAAGAGTCCTCTCCTGCTGATGTTCAGGTGTATATCAGTATGTAGTGTCTCTACTTTAAAGAGTCCTCTCCTGCTTTAATGTTCAAAAAGCTCTTTATTTTTCTCAAACCACCTCTTTTCACCCTCTGCCTGAAACCAGAGGCCAGGAACCCCCAGAAAGCGTGGTAGGAACTCTTTAAAGCAGTGTTTCTCACCGGGTACATGGTGTAGTTGATCTCAGGCAGACGCAGAGACACCAGCTTCACGTCCAGAGTCCCGTTGGCGTAGAAACCAAAGTTGTTGAGATCGACGGAGGACCGGGTTTCATTCTGGGAGCAAAGAGAAATACAAAAAAATTCAACAAATAGTTGAAGTCAGTTTGTTTATAGAGTTCAGGACAGGAGCTTCTTGATAAGTAAATTAAAATAGTAAATAGTGACTAAAATACATAACACAAGTACAGGATCTGAGTACTTCTACTTTTACTGAAGTACAAGATCCGAGTACTTCTACTTTTACTCAAGTACAAGATCTGAGTACAGGATCTGAGTACTTCTACTTTTACTCAAGTACAAGATCTGAGTACTTCTACTTTTACTCAAGTACAAGATCTGAGTACTTCTACTTTTACTCAAGTACAAGATCTGAGTACTTCTACTTTTACTCAAGTACAAGATCTGAGTACTTCTACTTTTACTCAAGTACAAGATCTGAGTACTTCTACTTTTACTCAAGTACAAGATCTGAGTACTTCTACTTTTACTCAAGTACAAGATCTGAGTACTTCTTCCTCTGATAAATAGCATCACTGATTAGCATACTAGCTAATAACCTGCTGCTCTACCTAGCCTCTCTGCTAGCATAGTTAAAGATGTCAGACTTACATTCAGGGTGAGTTTGTGGATCCTGGCTTCAGATCCGAACAGCAGCAGGAGGAGCAGAATCCCCCCGGAACAACAGACCCTTCTGTGCGCCATCTCTTTATTCATATATATATCTTTATTCTACCTCCAGCTACAGCCGTTAGCCGTTAGCTGCTAACGCTAGCCACACTCCTTCAGATAAACAGCTAACACGTTACGAGGCTACGCGCAGTGCTAATCCTTAAATACACTCTGTGGGCTCTTTAATAACGTGGTGTTATGGTCGGATTATAAACCTTTACGCTGTGTTTTCCGGTTCTGTTGTGGTTTCATGGCGGAAGGTAACAGCTTCCTTGAGCAGAAACACAACAGCGAAGAGAGACAGACGCGTCACTTCCGGTTCACTTGATTTCGCGATAACGTGCAAACACATTATACGTATGTTTATGACACATTCTAAATATGTTCAAGAAACATTTGTGTACTTGATTTATAAATACATGTAGGTGCACAACCCTTAACCGTGTGTTATTGTATCATGCATACAGTCCAGTGTCACCACTTCCGCATTGGACTACACCTTTAACTTGTCACTAGTCACGTGGGTCACTCTGTGACTCCACGTAGTGCTATTCGGGTTGCCAGGTCTGCACGGACTCGGTTGACATGTTGGACACGTGGAAGTAAAGTGCATAATGCACAGAGGGGCAGGCAACACATAATCAGAGGTTGCGTCCCGATAATCCAAAAATCAGCTCCTAAATTATAACCCTATCGTCTATTCCTTGACCTCTGAGTGAAAGGTCACGGGGTTAAGGGATAGTGGATAGGAGAATTCAAAAGGACTTAGGAGAAGAGACTGCGGTACTTTAAAGAATCCGAATGCACTTTCACTATCCGACGTGTTTATGATGCGCCAGCGGACGTCCTGAATGTGCGTCTGCTGCTGTGGGGAAACTATGGAAACTAATAATATAATAATAATTCCTTACATTTATTATAGCGCTTTTCCAGATGCTCAAAGCGCTTTACAACTACAGTTTTCTATACAGCGGACTACAACATGGATGTTCAAAAGAAACTGCGGTCAACTCAGCCGTCTCTCGCTTTTGCTTGGTCAAATGAGCAGCGCTTCATTTTTGAGTGCGCGATTAATAGCGCCTTTACGGTAATCGCCGAGAAGTGGCGCTGACGGTAGTACAAGTGCTTATGCTATATTTGATCAATCAATCAATGATATTTGATGAGGGATAAAATGATTTTTAGCCATAAGTTCTTAATAAAATTGGTACTGTTGGACTCAGTACATGTTAGACTACTACCACAAATACAATCAAGTACTTTTACTGTGTACTTTTTGAGTAATCCTTTGTCAAACTCCTGTCCTGAGTACAATAATGCATGTTTTCTGCCATCTTTGATGAGAGATAAAAGGATTTTGTGCAATAAGTTCTTCATGTAATTAGTACTGTTGGATTCAGTACTACTTGGACTACTACCAAAAGTACAATCAAGTACTTTTACTGTGTACCTTTTGAGTAATCCTTTGTCAAACTCCGCCCCTGAGTACAATAATGCATGTTTTCTGCCATCTTTGATGAGAGATAAAATGATTGAACTCCCTTCCAGAGTACAATAATGTATTCTTTTTTTACCACGTCAAATTCCTCGTACGTGTAAACCTACCTGGTAATAAACATGTTTCTGATTCTGATATATAATAAGCGTTAGAAAAATGTTCTTCACAATACTGACTATGTTGGACAGAGTATTTTAACAGGATATGGTAAACACATGATATGAACACTAGATCCACTAGATCAGCACTCCAGCAACAGCATTGTTACACTTTGGAAAGTCTTTAGAGACTGGCCTGGACAGCTGTTCACAGCTTTCCGTCAGCACAGCGACACACCCTTGTCACTCTTGTTGGCCTCTTATGACGCTGCTGTCTTTTAATATATGTATAATGTATTATTTCTCTGCCCCTAGTTCTTTCCTTGCGGATTCTTCAGTCTCATCAGCCTCATCAATCCATCAGTCCCAGTCAACGTCTTCAGCACACTTTCCCTGTACAAGGCTCATTCCCCATGATCACAACACCTCATGTTATCCTGTCTTTAACAACAAGTCCTTCCTCTGCACCTTTTGAAGACTCCAAAACAGGCATTTGTACTGTGTGCGTTTGGAGAAATTATACAACAAATGGCCCAGATTTGTACTATAGGAAATCGAAATCTTGTAATGAAACAATTCACACTGGCTGCCATGTGATATAGGCTTTGTTTTGCAATATTTATTCAACGGTCACTTCTTAGTTAAACAAATCTCAAATATATATTCTAGATATATCAAATTGAGCATATAAATGAAAACTATTTCACAGCAACCACATCCCCTGCTTTTTGGAAAAGTCTGGAGTCCCAGTCCCCAGCTGGTGCCTTTGTTTTGTTAATATAGGACATACAGCAACTGCATGTTCATGCACACACACTATTTGTCACACAGAGAGCAAACCCAGTCCCCAACTTGTGCCTCTTCAAGAGACTCTTGGTCCATATGCAGGCACTGTGTGTGGCACCACCGGAAAGCTATTGTGTTTCAACCCAGTCTCACGGCATTTCGTGTTCACCAACACGATTTTTAATCTATTGATTCGTGTTCACCAACACGATTTTTAATCTATTGATTCGTGTTCATCATCACGATTTGCCCCTTTTTTTCGTGTTGCACAGCACGACTTTAAAAGCAATGTATTGCTACTGGTAACGTGTTTCGTGCCTGCAGGCTGCAGCACGTCTTTTTCTCCGGTCGGGTCGTGGGAGACCGGAAGCTGTGTGGTTCATAAAAACATGTTCTTACTCAATATCAAGCCACAGTTATTGCTTTTATTTTAAATCGTATAATTTCGGACTTTTGTTGCTGTGAGGAAAATAAATGGCTCAGAGCCTCAGGATACTGAAATCTGTATTTTTAAATATTTTTTCCTTCTAATTTGTTATTCTTTTCAAAATAACACACTGTTATTTACTCACCAATAACACACAATTATCCTTGCTTTTATTTATTGGTTTAATTCCATAATCTCTGGCTTTTTTGGCGTCCGTCAGGAACTGAATTTCAAAATAAATATAACCGGAAACAGACGTAGGCCTCTAGGAGTTTAGGATGGCCGAAGACACTACACTACCCATAATCCCCAGCTATCGTTTAGGACTACAGTCCCGTAAGGTTACGCAGAGCGTCAAACAGCTGTGTGAAATGGAACGAAACCACGCCAGATTATCCAAAACTGGAATCGAACACCCCCCCAGAACTACACATGCTGGCTATTGTGTTTCGCAAAATGTTCTATGGGACGTCTCTACTGAACGTTTTCGTTTTTCCCACAATTAGAAGTTGCCATTATTAAACACATTGGTGTTATCAAATGTAAAACATATAATTAATAAATGGGTGAACATCGCTTGTGTCCATAATGCGCAGCATCAATATATACCCACATGACAGCTCATTGCTACTTTGTAATTCTACTCCACTACAATTCAGAGGTTAAGCTGGTATTTTTACTCCACTGCATTTATTTGAGTTACTTTGCAGATTCTGATTAATGATGTGAAATATAAACAACCCTTAAATCAGACTTTAGTTACACCTGAGTAAAATTCAGGGAAGGTGATTGTCAAGTGCCAACAATCAGAAGAGATATTTGATAGTTGGTGCTTGAGAAGACTAAACATGTATCTGCAATTTACATGAATGGAAACAAGTAATAAAGTATATTCATTACTCGTTATTCTCTACTAATAGTTAATTAAAGACTGCATATTATGGCTATTTTGCACATGCCTTTCAAGATGTTCAAAGGTTTATTGACATATCATACACAACTACGGTGTAGTTATGCAATGAATGAAAAACTTGGGTCACAGGTTCCTCAACAGTGCATTACAAGACATCTATCAATATGTGTGTACCTCCACCATTAAACTGTCATATTCTGCACATTTCTTATTCTATCTACATACATAAGAGTATAATTAATGTGTATAATATCAGTTAAAATAAGTGCTTCAACATAGTTAACATTGCAGGAAAGCAATATATTAGACGTTAAGTACTTTGTCAGGCTTAATATTTATCTGTAGATAGATACCCCCAAAGTTTTTTTCTTATTTAAAAGAAGACCTTAATCTGTTATTTAATGTTTAAATAAAGGTTAATCCGTTTTTCTGTTTTGCACCTCCTCCTATTAATATCTGTGTACATCCTGCACTAAACTGTTTTATTGTAGAGATCACTTATAGTATCTTCTTGATTTTTATATTCTATATTTCTATATTTATACTTTCCTTCTATGAAAGTATGTACTCTTAATATTTTTTTAATCAAATATAACACATAAAAACAATAATTCAATAACGTGCTTTAACCACTAGGAGGTGCACACAAGGTACACACAGCCACTTCTATGTACAACATCTGAAGATGTGTAGTTTTATTAATGCTTTCACATCATTTTACAGCATATTGCTATACTATTTCAGACTCAGTATTTACATTCTTACATTCAAAGAAAATCAGTAATATCTTTAAAAACTACAGTCCTAATCAATGACCTTACAATCAACCCTGATGCTGATGAGGTGTGAGTGAACCCGGTGGGGGGGAGGAGAGACCTTCACTTCCCCTTTTCCTTATCTCCCTAATACATTGACCATTACTTTTTTTGCCTTCTCTGTTTCCTCAGTACCGTTATTTCCCTGTTATTTATTTTTACTGACTGTTAACATGAAGAAGCATCTGTATTTGTATGTAATTTTCAGGTATTGGTCTTTGTATTTCATGTAATTTCTATCCCTCTTTTCTTTCTTTTTTTTAATGCTGGTTTTTTATGTTTTGTAACTTTTTGATTTATGTCTTGTTTATAATGTGATCATAGCCCATAGGGTGAGGGTGGGGGGTGGGAGGGAGGGGTGAGGTAACTATTTAATTTAAATTTTCCTACAGACCGTCTTCTATACATGTGTACCTACTGTATTGCCATTGTGATGTCTGTCAAAAAGCCAATAAAAAGATTTAAAAAAAAAAAAAACTACAGTCCTTTTCTATCAGCTGTGCACCGTCATGCTGTAAATATAACCCATCTACGAATTAGATCAAATGTAAAAGTCAGCCGAATTAGTGTTGACACTGCAAGGAGACGTATTGTGTGAAGAGAAATTGAAGATGTTGTTTAATTGTTGATATATTTATGATCCACTTCAAGTATTCAGTTTCGGCGGCATTTCTTCAGTTTTTCCAAAGGTCTTCTCATCAGGGCTCTATAAATACAGAACTACGGCAGATCTGTAATATGTAATGCAGCCGAACCGTGTATTACAATGCCGTTATGTGATGACTTTCAAAGAGAAAAGCAAGAGCACTCGGAATTAAGTATTATTTTATACTTTTAAAATGTTTTCCGGATTTCATATAATATAAACACCAAATCCCAGCATGCATTGCGGCTAAAACATCCAATCACCGAGCTTAAACCATAGCTGAGGATCTTGGGTAATCGCTGGAAATGCCTACGTCTGTTTCCGGTTATATTTATTTTGAAATTCAGTTCCTGACGGACGCCAAAAAAGCCAGAGATTATGGAATTAAACCAATAAATAAAAGCAAGGATAATTGTGTGTTATTGGTGAGTAAATAACAGTGTGTTATTTTGAAAAGAATAACAAATTAGAAGGAAAAAAATATTTAGAAAAAATACAGATTTCAGTATCCTGAGGCTCTGAGCCGTTTATTTTCCTCACAGACGGCAACAAAAGTCCAAAATTATACGATTTAAAATAAAGGAATAACTGTGGCTTGATATTGAGTAATAACATGTTTTTATGAACCACACAGCTTCCGGTCTTCCTCGACCCGACCGGAGAAAAAGACGTGCTGCAGCCTGCAGGCACGAAACACGTTACCAGTAGAAATACATTGCTTTTAAAATCGTGATGTGCAACACGAAAAAAAGGGGCAAATCGTGTTGGTGAACACGAAATGCCGTGAGACTGGGTTGTGTGTTTCGCAACATGTTCTCTATGGCACGTATCTACTGGGAATTGTAGTTTTAAAAGACAGTATTAAACTGTGTACAGCCCTGGAGGTTTAGGCGATAGGAAACACATTGGTGTGTACACATTTAAAACACGTAATTACTAAATGGGTGAAAATCGCTTGAATCCATAATGGGCAGCATTAATATAGACCCACACGACAGCTCATTGTGTTAAGAATGTCACGAGGCTCAGGACCCAAACGCACAACACCAGAAACAGATCAGAATTAACAAGGTCTTTTAATTAAGGTCAAAACACAAAACGCTCACTTGGAGGATCAAAAACTCTAAACCAAAAAACATCTACATGACTATCAAAAATATACTTCACACGATCAAGGGATGACTGGCAGGCTTGACGAGACAAGACAAACTGGCACAGCACAAAGGGAGACGCAGACTATATATACACACTAGGTAAGGGACGCAGGTGGCAACAATGAAGGGAAAACACACCAGGGCAGGAATGCTCTGAAACGAGAGGGAAAGGTTACTACAAAACAAAACAGGAAATCACAAGACAAGGCAAAAGACAAAAGGAGTGAACGAAATAAACTAACTTAACACAAATGTCTAGACACCACACATTGCTACTTTGTAATTCTACTCCACTACAATTCAGAGGTTAACCTGGTCTTTTTACTCCACTACATTTAGTTTAGTTACTTTGCAGATTCTGATTAATGATGTGAAATATAAACAACCCTTAAAGCAGACTTTAGTTACACCTATTGTCAAGTGCCAACAATCAGGAGAGATATTTGATAGTTGGTGCTTGAGAAGACTAAACATGTATCTGCAGATCCCTATAAAGTATATTCATTACTCGTTATTCTCTAATAGTTCATTACAAACTGTATAATGGCTATTTTGCACATCCCTTTCAAGATTTCAAGATGTTCTAAGGTGTATTGATCATATACACAACTTGGGTCGCAGGTTCCTCAACAGCGCATTACAAGACATCGATCAATGTGTGTGTACTGTGTACCTCCACCATTAAACTGTCATGTTCTGCACATTTCTTATCCTATCTACATAAGAGTATAATTAATGTGTATAATATCAGTTAAAATAAGTGCTTCAACATAGTTAACATTGCAGGAAAGCAATATATTAGACGTTAAGTACTTTGTCAGGCTTAATATTTATCTGTAGATAGATACCCCCAAAGTTTTTTTCTTATTTAAAAGAAGACCTTAATCTGTTATTTAATGTTTAAATAAAGGTTAATCCGTTTTTCTGTTTTGCACCTCCTCCTATTAATATCTGTGTACATCCTGCACTAAACTGTTTTATTGTAGAGATCACTTATAGTATCTTCTTGATTTTTATATTCTATATTTCTATATTTATACTTTCCTTCTATGAAAGTATGTACTCTTAATATTTTTTTAATCAAATATAACACATAAAAACAATAATTCAATAACGTGCTTTAACCACTAGGAGGTGCACACAAGGTACACACAGCCACTTCTATGTACAACATCTGAAGATGTGTAGTTTTATTAATGCTTTCACATCATTTTACAGCATATTGCTATACTATTTCAGACTCAGTATTTACATTCTTACATTCAAAGAAAATCAGTAATATCTTTAAAAACTACAGTCCTAATCAATGACCTTACAATCAACCCTGATGCTGATGAGGTGTGAGTGAACCCGGTGGGGGGGAGGAGAGACCTTCACTTCACCTTTTCCTTATCTCCCTAATACATTGACCATTACTTTTTTTGCCTTCTCTGTTTCCTCAGTACCGTTATTTCCCTGTTATTTATTTTTACTGACTGTTAACATGAAGAAGCATCTGTATTTGTATGTAATTTTCAGGTATTGGTCTTTGTATTTCATGTAATTTCTATCCCTCTTTTCTTTCTTTTTTTTAATGCTGGTTTTTTATGTTTTGTAACTTTTTGATTTATGTCTTGTTTATAATGTGATCATAGCCCATAGGGGTGAGGGTGGGGGGTGGGAGGGAGGGGTGAGGTAACTATTTAATTTAAATTTTCCTACAGACCGTCTTCTATACATGTGTACCTACTGTATTGCCATTGTGATGTCTGTCAAAAAGCCAATAAAAAGATTTAAAAAAAAAAAAAACTACAGTCCTTTTCTATCAGCTGTGCACCGTCATGCTGTAAATATAACCCATCTACGAATTAGATCAAATGTAAAAGTCAGCCGAATTAGTGTTGACACTGCAAGGAGACGTATTGTGTGAAGAGAAATTGAAGATGTTGTTTAATTGTTGATATATTTATGATCCACTTCAAGTATTCAGTTTCGGCGGCATTTCTTCAGTTTTTCCAAAGGTCTTCTCATCAGGGCTCTATAAATACAGAACTACGGCAGATCTGTAATATGTAATGCAGCCGAACCGTGTATTACAATGCCGTTATGTGATGACTTTCAAAGAGAAAAGCAAGAGCACTCGGAATTAAGTATTATTTTATACTTTTAAAATGTTTTCCGGATTTCATATAATATAAACACCAAATCCCAGCATGCATTGCGGCTAAAACATCCAATCACCGAGCTTAAACCATAGCTGAGGATCTTGGGTAATCGCTGGAAATGCCTACGTCTGTTTCCGGTTATATTTATTTTGAAATTCAGTTCCTGACGGACGCCAAAAAAGCCAGAGATTATGGAATTAAACCAATAAATAAAAGCAAGGATAATTGTGTGTTATTGGTGAGTAAATAACAGTGTGTTATTTTGAAAAGAATAACAAATTAGAAGGAAAAAAATATTTAGAAAAAATACAGATTTCAGTATCCTGAGGCTCTGAGCCGTTTATTTTCCTCACAGACGGCAACAAAAGTCCAAAATTATACGATTTAAAATAAAGGAATAACTGTGGCTTGATATTGAGTAATAACATGTTTTTATGAACCACACAGCTTCCGGTCTTCCTCGACCCGACCGGAGAAAAAGACGTGCTGCAGGCACGAAACACGTTACCAGTAGAAATACATTGCTTTTAAAATCGTGCTGTGCAACACGAAAAAAAGGGGCAAATCGTGTTGGTGAACACGAAATGCCGTGAGACTGGGTTGTGTGTTTCGCAACATGTTCTCTATGGCACGTATCTACTGGGAATTGTAGTTTTAAAAGACAGTATTAAACTGTGTACAGCCCTGGAGGTTTAGGCGATAGGAAACACATTGGTGTGTACACATTTAAAACACGTAATTACTAAATGGGTGAAAATCGCTTGAATCCATAATGGGCAGCATTAATATAGACCCACACGACAGCTCATTGTGTTAAGAATGTCACGAGGCTCAGGACCCAAACGCACAACACCAGAAACAGATCAGAATTAACAAGGTCTTTTAATTAAGGTCAAAACACAAAACGCTCACTTGGAGGATCAAAAACTCTAAACCAAAAAACATCTACATGACTATCAAAAATATACTTCACACGATCAAGGGATGACTGGCAGGCTTGACGAGACAAGACAAACTGGCACAGCACAAAGGGAGACGCAGACTATATATACACACTAGGTAAGGGACGCAGGTGGCAACAATGAAGGGAAAACACACCAGGGCAGGAATGCTCTGAAACGAGAGGGAAAGGTTACTACAAAACAAAACAGGAAATCACAAGACAAGGCAAAAGACAAAAGGAGTGAACGAAATAAACTAACTTAACACAAATGTCTAGACACCACACATTGCTACTTTGTAATTCTACTCCACTACAATTCAGAGGTTAACCTGGTCTTTTTACTCCACTACATTTAGTTTAGTTACTTTGCAGATTCTGATTAATGATGTGAAATATAAACAACCCTTAAAGCAGACTTTAGTTACACCTATTGTCAAGTGCCAACAATCAGGAGAGATATTTGATAGTTGGTGCTTGAGAAGACTAAACATGTATCTGCAGATCCCTATAAAGTATATTCATTACTCGTTATTCTCTAATAGTTCATTACAAACTGTATAATGGCTATTTTGCACATCCCTTTCAAGATTTCAAGATGTTCTAAGGTGTATTGATCATATACACAACTTGGGTCGCAGGTTCCTCAACAGCGCATTACAAGACATCGATCAATGTGTGTGTACTGTGTACCTCCACCATTAAACTGTCATGTTCTGCACATTTCTTATCCTATCTACATAAGAGTATAATTAATGTGTATAATATCAGTTAAAATAAGTGCTTCAACATAGTTAACATTGCAGGAAAGCAATATATTAGACGTTAAGTACTTTGTCAGGCTTAATATTCATCTGTAGATAGATACCCCCAAAGCTTTAAGAAGACCTTAACCTAAAGTATTCTTTAATGTGTTAATAAAGGTTAATTCGTTTGTCTGTGTTGCACATCCTCATATTAATATCTTTGCTGACGCTGTCATTCGAACGGCGATCAAGCCTCAAGCCACGGAGCTCTAATGTTGCCGTCCTTTCTTCTTAGAGGAAGTCCAGAAACACGTAACTCTGGATGTGTTTTAGTGTTTGAGGAGCAATGAACGACACGGCAGCTTTTTGGCTGATAAAACTGTTATGTTCCGCCTCGCTCACGAGAGGAACAGCTGCCGAAGTTACAGCCTCGCCCACTGATTTCAATTCAACCATAAATCGAGCCCGATTCTCGATTTCAAACGTGTGCTCTAAAATGATATTTATAAATGACTATTATCATTATTATAAGCAAGACAATAAATGGCAAAGATATGTAGAAAATAAACGTATTTAAGATACGTTCATAACGAACGTGACGTGGGAGAAAATACGTTTCTAGCTAAACGTAATTGAGAATGCAGTTTAGTTCTGTGGGAACGTCATTTTTAGGAGACAGGGTTGAATTTTTGACAATAAAGCTGACTTTGACTTCCGCGCGCTTGCATATTTGAACAAAGCTTTTCATTCTAGCCACACTGAATTCAACTAGAAGCCATGGCTGTCAAAGACCAGTCTGATATCGTTTTACAAAGATGACAAGAAGAGCGTAGATAGAGGAGAGAACCACTACCAGTCAGGACGCACAGCAGTGCAGCCGAGATGAAGGCGTGCTTCCCGGTGTGTCAGGGCTCGCATGAGGGACGAGGTTATAGTGTCGGTGAGTAGTGATAGCAAGAGTACCGTTAACCTACAGTTCATTTATTCACATTAATTCCCATCAACAAATCCATTTGACGTGTCACATGACATCTTTATTAGGCAAGTTTATTTATACAGCACTTTTCAACACAAGGCAATTCAAAGTGCTTTACAAAAAATGAAAGACATTAAGAAAATGGCATTTAAAATCAGTCATTAAAAAGAAAAGCTAATAAAATAAACATTAAAAGAAAAAATACATGGATAAAAGTTACAGTGCAGTTCAGGGGCGTCGCCTGGACCTGGAAACATTCGGGGCTGAGCCCACAGTGGCGGAGCTACAGTCAAATGTTCTACTGCAAGACTCCCCACACGCACATACACAATTGCGCCATCTGGTGTCACAAACGTGTGCCTGCATTAGCTTTGTTACGGCTATGGATTGTGGGAGATTCTCAAAGCACGTGAGGATCACTTGAGGGTCAGGTGCCTGTATTATGTCGGTGGACAAAATGTATGTTTTTATTTTACAAGGACAATAACGTACTGTTGTGTTTGTTTAGTTTAATGTTAATTGTTTACTGCTCACAGTCACAGCAACATGTTTTTTGTGTGATTGGCTATTTGTTTTATATGATTTATCAACGTGATCATCAATAGCTAATGTGAGCACCAGAACCCAGCTCACGTGTCCTTTTATGCTGTCCATTGAAATGCAGGTATGTGAGTTTTGTACACCAGTTTATTTATGTGTAATGTTTCTCATTGCTCCACATGATGCCTTGACTACAAAGATGATGTTTCTACGCTTCTTCCTCTGCGTCACAGTTTCGGGAATATCAAGATCATTGCACAGGGCCTTGGTCTTGTCATAGACCTCATGTGCTTTCTCGTTACTTCGGTAACTTTTCAGTGTGTTCTCAACTGCTGTCTTGTAATCTACTGCCTGCACCAAGTCAAGTGTTTCTTTCTGCAGGTATTTGTGCAGCCCTGAGTGTTGGGAGCAGTGTCTGGAAGCCCTGAGTGGTTGAGAGCAGTGTCTGGAACATGACAGCATGTAGATGGTACTGCATGTTCAAAGCTTGCTTTCCAGTCCCTTTGCTAGAGGGGCTGAAAGGCTCCCTAAAGTCTTGATCAAAGCAGGGAGGTCTTTGACATGCCCAGCGAACAAGTTGTTTGTCCCCTACCTCTAGCTGTTTCTGAAATGTTTGCAATCTCTGATGGTGGACAAGAGATGTGGAGAAGAAAGAGTAGAGACACTCCAGGAGATCAACGCAGGTGTGTGAGTTTTGTACACCAGTTTGCATAAGTTTAATGTTTCACACTGCTTGTGAAAAATATACTACCACTATACGATCACTGATGTTTTGTTGTTGACTGGACACTTATTTTGTAAAAGAGATAGCATGAGAGGATCTCTTAAGCAATGCAGCTCACGTGTCCTTTTTATATGCTGTCCATTGAAATGCAGGAAAGTAATCACCAGGTCTGAGTGATCTGTTGCCGAGGGGACACTACACCAGAGTTACATAAGCAGAGATAAAGTGCTCTTTGGGGGGAACTCACCTCCTCTGGGGCCCCAGGAAGATTTTTTTTAAATATTGCAGTTAAAAGCATCAGTCTTGTGCACTTTGAGAGCAACATCAAGAGATATGGATGCATCTCTTAACACCCAGATGTCAACAATAAATCAAAGAATCAGAATCATAAACGGGTTTATTATTTAAAAACACTTCATTTTCCAATTAAATCATAAACGATGTTGAATTATTAAAAGTTGTTAGTAATCAGATTAAACAGAAAGAAGCGATGGAAGGAGGAAATAATAATCCCTCATCTCGTGCTGTTTGCGGTTGAAATGATCTCTTCTGCTGGCCAAACATGCTGGATGGAAAGCAGTGGTGTCTCACTTGCCTTGGCCCTGTATCTGCAGTCCCTAAATCAGTCATGTTACCCATTGACTCTTGTCTGTTCTGGTGCTCCTGTTCATTGTTGTCTCCATTGTCGTTCTTGTCTGTTGCATCTCCTTCTTGTGTGTCCCTTTCTCCTGTTCTCCATCCTCCACTCCGTTTGGCTCATCTGTGATGACTGTGGGTAAACACAAACACGTATGTAAGTCAATCAGTTTCCAACTCTGTCAAATAAATGAATTTCAAGATACACACATTTGTCTTCATTAAAATGAGTGTCACCACACTGTCACAACATGTAATACTAACCAATTGAAAATAGTTACATGTACATTGGAAACCTCTTGTCGATATCACTGTTAGAGTAGTTATCTGCCAATAGGACAGAATCATTCCTATACAAATGCAGTTTGAGTAATTCACTTAATATATTCACTTAAAACTTTAATATAGTCATTTTCACTTAATACTCTAATATAGTCATCTTTCTGCATTCACCACTAAGGAAAGCTGTACAATTTGACATGATGAGGAAAAAAGGCCTCCGACAATGCAGATCATTTTTTGATCATATCAATTTTAAGATGGGGGTCAAGGCTTAATATCTGGGAGCATAGCGTCCCTTGCCCCTTTCAGGAGCCCCACTGGATTAGCTTTGATCTGAAGTATGTGTATAACAAGCTTGTTAGCTGGCTGTCCATCTCATAATGTTCACATAGAAACTAGCTGTCAATAGGAAATATCATTCAGAAGAATTATATTTTCATGCAAAATCTGTCACAAAAAGAGGTTGCACATTTAAATGCAGGTGTTGTTATGGCAACGTCAGTGGCCAGAGAGCCACATTTACTGCTGCAAATACGTTCAAACATGCTGTCGACACGTAAAGCAGTGGCAACTATGCCTCCATTTCAGCTGAGTTTCCTCAGAAATACCGTCACATAGCATCCATATATTTCAGCGCTAGGTTGATGCTTAGCTAAGCTAACTATGAAACACTTTAACTGGCAGGACTCCGGATCAGCTGTGTACTGTAAGGTAGCTTCTTGCTTCATGTCGAACACAGACAGTAAGTCAACATTTCCCAGAGAGCTTTCTTTGAAATCACCAAGTAACGCTAAAAAACACAACATTTAGATTGTATGACAAAGTGTTTATTTAATATATCTGGCTAGCTATAGCTACTTGCTAACGGTTTAGCTTACCCCCGCGATTCAAAGTAACGTCAACGTAGCTGTAATTTATGCTTTGCTTACATGTTGACATAACTTGTAAGTTTACTGACAGGTACATACCTTCTATTTCGTATGAGGCTTCGCCCTCTAAGGCTATCGCTATTGGGTAATCCCACTGCACGTGTGCAGCACTGACAGATTTAATCCACGCCCACCTATGACGTGGGCCCCACCTCCGGCCTCACTTCCGTATAAATAGGAAGAAGGCCTGTCCAACTGCTCCCATTTTTCTTCAGCACTCCGTTGCAGAAGCACTGTACAGGCACAAGCTCTTTTCAGAGCTGTTTACTAGAAAGCAAACATTTCCCCCTGGCCCCATTCTCCCTCTCCTCCGGACGGGGGAGAGAGGGCGGGGCTCGGGGTTAGCCGACATATGAATTACGACCGGCTGTGGCTGGCTCGCTCCAGGGAGGAAGCGGCTTTACACAGACGATACAGGTGAGTCCTGCCGGGGATTGGAGCACGCAAATGCGGCTCTCAATCCCCAGGTGTCGCGCACTCATTGTGTCCGTCTCCCTCTGGCCCACAGACAGCAGAAAGCGAACGCTCTCGCGGCTGCGGCCAGGGATGATTGGCCAAGCCCTTGATTATTGGATCCGAGTGGCGGGCAGCAGTCAGGCGACTCCTTCCCCTCCCTTCACGGATCACTATGTGGTTCCCCGGCCCCATCCTCCCTCTCCTCCGGACGGGGGAGACAGGGCGGGGCCCGGTGTCAGCCCGGCAGCCGAGCGGGGCCCGGTGTCAGCCCGGCGGCCGAGCCTGTGGGTTCGGCTGCCGGGCGGGGCCCGGTGTCAGCCCGGCAGCCGAGCCTGTGGGTTCGGCTGCCGGGCTGACACTATCCGCCATCTAGGCTCTGCCGTATAGGCGGTATTCTCCAGGAACTCCCGGAGATCATCGGAAAAGCAGCCGCCTAAGGAGATCTCCCCGTTCCCCCGGTTCAGGAGAGCTCTCCTCCGGATGACATAAGCGGTTGCCTCATAGCCTGTCGGTTATTAGGCAACAGGGCTCGCGGCACAAACCGGCTGTCTTTAAAACCTGGCGGTTGATTAGACAGCACGGACTTGTTTCCTATGTCACAGATATGCCTCCACACACCTTTCATTCCTCAAGCGGGTTTGAGCGTGAACGCGCCTCAATGTCCGGTTTACGAGCCTTCTCCTAAACGGCGACATGATGAGAGCCGCTGTGCAATACAGCGTGTGGAGGTGCAAGAGCCGGCTGTAACCTGTCAGTCAGCAGCAGCAGGGCTCGTGGCGCAAGCCAGCTGTATTTAACCAGGCGGTTATTAGACAGCAAGGCTTGACGTTTAAACCTGATGCTCCTAACCTGTCGGCTAGCAGGCAGCACGGTTTTTTTCCTCTGTCCCAGATGGGCCTACTACACACCGTAATGAGCCCAGGGCTGTTATTACGCACTGTGTGAATAGCACTGCACACACCTCCGCTCATTCCCTCAGCGGGTTTGAGCGTGAACGCGCCTCAATGTCCAGTTTACGAGCCTTCTCCTAAACAGAGACAGGATGAGAGCCGGTGTGAGATGCAGCGTGTGGAGGCCCCTCGCAGCTTTTCGGTCCGGGCCCCTCTTGGGTTGCTTCACGGGCAACGGCGGCGAGGGCTCTGACGTGGCTCGTCACCATGACAACCACAGCACATCCAGAGCATGTCGCGCGCTCTCAGAATATTACTCAGAATGGCGACGTGTGTGTTCGATGGACAGATGAATAATAATAAGCAGCAAGGCCCACCGGGTAAGCCGGCTGCCCCTGACCTGTCGGTTATAGGCAGCATGGCTCGCTGCATGAATAGGCTGTCCTTAAAACCTATTGGTTTTTAGGCAGCTCAGTTTTTCTCCTCTGTCCCAAACCTACCTCCTACACACGGTAATGAGCCCACGAGTGCCATTATTACAGTGAGGACAGCACTGCACACAGCTCCGCTCATCCCTTAGGGGTGTTGAGCGTGAACGCACCTCGGTGTCCTGTTTAACACTGTAAGCAATTACTGTTATTTTTCAGCTGAATTTCGGCACTAATCTACTGGCAGCCCCCTAACCAGAATATTTCTGTGAATTATTCAATTGTGTACAGTAATAAGCTGAAATTGTTCAACAGTATGAATACTGTATAATTTCAGTGTATTGCTGGCGTCTCTGCTGCCGGTATTTTACTGTTAATGAGAAAGGCTGTAAAATCATTTCACAGTATGAGTACTGTGGTATGGCAGTGAAGTGCAGGCGTCTGTGAAGAGACTGACGGCGCTTTACTGTTGTTTGACAGGAAAATGTGTTACAGTGGACATAATGAGAGCCTGTGTGAGGTGCAGCGTCTGGAGGGCTCTGGCGTGGCTCGTCACCATGACAACCACAGCACATCCAGAGCAGGTTGGCGCGCTGAGTGGCGGCGCGTGTGTTCAATGGACAGATGGAATATAATATGCAGCAAGGCTCCCCGGTTAAGCCGGCTGCCAATAGCCTATTGGTTACTTGGCAGCATGGCTCGCTGCCTAAGCCGGCTGGGTTTTTTAACTTATCGGTTAATAAAACAGCAGGGCGTACTATTCAATCCGTCTACCTTTAAACTTTTTGGGTTTAGGCAGCACTGGATTTTTCCTCTGTCTCAGACGTACCTCCTACCCACGGTCGTAATAAACCCACGGAGGGCCATTATTACACCTCGGGTGGACAGCACTGCACACACCTCCGCTCATCCCTTAGTGATGTTGAGCGTGAACGCGCAGTTTACGAGTCTTCTCCTAAACGGCGACATAATGAGAGCCTGTGTGAAATGCAGCGTGTGGAGGGCTCTGGCGTGGTTTGCCACCAACCACAGCACATCCAGAGAATGTACACCTGGCGCTATCAGAGTACTGGATGGTACTCAGGGTGGCGACGCGTGTGTCTGATGGACAGATGGATGAGCAGGCGGATGGGCAGAGAGTAGTCTCTGCAGTTCGCCTCTCCCCCCCGCAGTTCTACGGGATACAGGGAACCCTGTCATCCCAGGAACAGTGTCTCGTGCTCCGTGCAGAGCGGCAGGAACTCTGGTTAAAAGGAAGCTTTTTTCCAGGGTTCCTCATGGGGAAGAAAATCAGGGTTTCTTACTCCCGGTATTTTCTGGTCCCGGAGGAGACGGGGCGGGGGGAATGAGACCCATCCTCGATCTGTCAGTGTCCAACGAGGGAATGGCCTTTTCCCATGCTGACGATCAAACAGGTGCTGGAGTGTGTTCACCAGGGAGGTGCACATCCATCGTCCTGAAGGATGCAGTCCTCCACGTAACCATCATCCCGAAACACAGAATTTCCTGTGTTTCTCATTCCTGGCTCCACGCACTTTTTCAAAGTGGGTAGGAGCCGGTGGGAGCAGCTACTCAGAATGGGGATGAGAGTGTTATTTTACCTGGACGACCGGCTGTGGCTGGCTCGCTCCAGGAAGGGAGGAAGCGGTTTACAGACGATACAGCTAGTATCTCATCTGTCAAGTCTGGGTTTCATTATCAACTGGAAGCAGAGCTGTCCTCGTCCCTCCAGGTTATCTTTTTAACTGGGAGTGGAATTGAACTCAGCCCGCATGAGAGCGCGACTCTCACAGCGGAGAGGGGAGAAAGTGACAGCTCTCCTCCGGCGCGTCACACCCCGGGCGGTGACAGCCTCCGTGCCTTAGACAGGATATCCTGTCACGTGATCCCTGGTCTCTCGTAGTGAGGAGACTCCAGGTGGTCTATTCGCCTGTGCATCGACCCCGTGCGTCAGAGGAGACGCATGGTGTACATTCCTCCTTCCGTGGTTTTGGATTTGACCCTACTGGAAAAATCTCCACGTCAGTGGGGGTGCCCCTGAGCAGAGTGACGTCACACACCGCAGTGTTCACAGACGCATCTCTCGCAGGCTGAGGAACGTGCATGTCGCAGGCAGTGGGGGGACAGTGGCCGGGTCACATGTCTCTCCATATAAACGTGCTGGAATTACTCTCCGTATGGAAAGTGCTCCAGCACTTCGTCCCGTTGCTGTACAATCAACATTGATTCAAACAGACAACAAAGCAGCGGCGGCCTACATAAATCGCCAGGGAGGTGTTCGATCAGCTGCTGAACACACATCCTACACAGCCAAATGGACAGCGCTCCGTGTGGTGTGCAGGGAAAAGCCTGGACCCCGTTGACCCCCTGCCTCGTGCTGTCGTTCCTCCAGCTGTTGCTGGACAGGAATTGGCTTATAGCACGGTAAAAACATGCTGCTGCCATTTCATCTTGCCACGTAGGTTTGGTGTCAGCACGGTGTTTAGTCACCCTCTGGCAAAACGTTTTCTACGGGGAGCACAGAGACTCAGACATGTGTCACGCGCTTTGGCGCCTCAATGGGTTTTTGGCTTAGTGTTACGCGCACTGAGTAAAGCTCCATTTGAACCTTAGATCAGGTTCCCCTGAAGTTCTTGTCAGCCAAAGTAGCTCTGCTCCTGGCTCTCACATCAGCTAAAGGGTGAGTGAGAGTCTGCTCTCTCTGTGGCTCCGTCATGTCTCCGGATCCAAGGAGATGGCAGCTCAGCTGTTTTGCGCCTTAAACCGGCTTTTATGCCAAAGGTGATCACAAGCTCTTTTAGATCGAGAGGGATCACTTTGGATGGTTTCTTCCCTCCTCCTCACACATCAGAGGAAGAAGCCACATCTCATCTCCTCCGTCCCGTACGTGCGCTGTCATGTTATATTGCACGCACAGCCACGTTGCGCAAGTCTCAGCGCCTGTTTGTGCATTACAGAGAGCACTCAATAGGGCAGCCTCTGTCTGCACAGCGGCATGTCACACTGGTTGTGTGAGGCTGTGTCACAGGCGTATGTCTCCTCTGGGGTGGATCCCCCAGAAAACGTCAAAGCGCACAGGCACCAGAGGAATTTCAACCTCTATGGCATTGCATGGAGGAATGACAGTGGGAGACATTTGCATTGCTGCATCTTGGTCTTCCCCCTGTTCTTTTATTCGTTTTTATTTGAGGGATGTCTCCCACTCCTCTCTTACACACTCAGTACTGCTGTTCTGTCAGATTGAGTAATGTCAGGGACTAGACGGCGTGCCCTCTCTCCTGCCTATCGGCTTTCAGAGAGCTGCCCCTTTTGCCCCTCTTTTATAGGTTTAACAAGTGGGGATTTGTTTATCTCTACTTTTTTTAAACGACGGGTATTCACCTTCTTTCCCTTAAAGAGAATATTCATTTGGAATAATGCTATATTTCCAGGGACTGTGATGCTCCTTCTTTTTCGCATGGGTTATTAATTGAGTAGATGGGTTTTTGTGCTTCTGGTACGGACGGACCAGTGGGGCGTGGACTACATCCTGCTTCGCCCTTAACCCAATAGCGATAGCCTTAGAGGGCGAAGCCTCATACGAAATAGAACTGAGGTTACGTACTGTAACCCAGCTTCTATGAGTATAGGCGCAGCCCTCTAAGGTTCGGGCCCCACTGGCTCCGCGAATAGCTGAAGAAAAGCTGTTTGTGTGGGAGCAGTTGGACGGGCCTTCTTCCTATTTATACGGAAGTGAGGCTGGAGGATGGGGCCCACGTCATAGGTGGGCGTGGATTAAATCTGTCAGTGCTGCACACGTGCAGTGGGATTACCCAATAGCGATAGCCTTAGAGGGCTGCGCCTATACTCATAGAAGCTGGGTTACAGTACGTAACCTCAGTTGTTTACCTGGCTCAGGTGGTGGCTCTGGGGTTGTTGTGTGAGCCACCACTTGAGAATTGCCGTCTTTTTTATTAAAGAAATGTCTAATGTCCATCTTCAGAATCTCTGCGTCCGGGGCTGACAGTTTAAACATTGTCACAGAGGAGAGGTACCTGTCAGCCAATAAAACACGTTTATTTCCATGCAACTCTCTGATTGGTCTGGTGGCGTCGTCTTGCCTCTGTGTTGCATTCACTGAACATGGGAATTTACAATTCTGCCGTCCGTCCTATAGGTAAAGTAGGTTAATGTATTATATTAGTGAGGGAGAATTTGTCCGGGGCTAAAGAAAAAACATCCGGGGCCCAAGCGACGCCCCTGGTGCAGTTTAAGATGTGAATAGTTCAATTAAAAGCAGCGTAGTAGTTTTGGCAGTAGTCCAAGTAGTATTGAATCCAACAGTACCAATTTCATTATGAACTTATTGCACAAAATCATTTTATCTCTCATCAAAGATGACAGAAAACATGCATTATTGTACTCAGGACAGGAGTTTAAACGAGTATTACTCAAAAAGTACACAGTAAAAGTGCTTCATTGTACTCGTGGTCGTAGTCCAAGTCAGCGGCGTAGCTGTGGGTGGGCCCACCCACATGCATGTCTGGGCCCACCCACATGCACGTCTGGGCCCACCCACATGCACGTCTGGCCCACCCACAGCCAATCAGCGCTTCATAGCGCAGAACCGGGAAGCCCAGAAGGAAGTGCCACAAACTGCAGTTCATCTAGTGGCCGACAGGGGATGGATGCAAAAAGGAGCAATTTCCATAGACCCCCATGTTAAAATGCCCAACTTTACAGCAGAAATAAACATGTTTCTAGCCTGGATCCAATAAAACTTATTCTGGATATAGTTAGATTCCACCTTCATGACAATGGAATAGGGAGTGCATTTTTTTACCATGAGTTTTTATAGTAAGTAAAGTAACTTTTGCCGTGAGTGAATGAAAGTATTATTTCTTCTTGAGGTCTGCAGTTTAGCTTGTACACATTTGCTGAATATGAAAACACTCAGTGTGTGCCCACTATGCGACTGTCAAGGATAAACAACCTGTGCCCCCGATATATGTTGTATGTATTATTGCTACACAAACATTACATTGCAGTTTAAGTGTCGCCAACTCCGTTTAAGAGATCTATCCCCCGTCTGTGTGCGAGGGGGCGGGGCAGTTTACACACACGCAGCTGCTACATGCAGCAACACACACACACACGGAGGAGATGGCGGAGAGAACGCGCTCCGAGCTGTGGTTAAACTATAGCCGTGTCGATGGGGACAATAGTCGTTACCAAAAGTGGAATAAGAGTTTAGCATGTGAGGGCGGGTAACACGAGCAGTTTGTCTAAACATTTATCAAAAGTGCTCCACATGCAGACGGAGGAATGCACCGGGTTCCACTGTCTCTCCAGCAGCTCTGTAGCCCCGTCCACGAGTAACGGTTCCACGTCAGGTGTTCTGTATGCTAGCAGCAACACACGGAGTTAACTACATGATACAAACATGGGTTATGATTAGAGGAAACTGAGTTATTTAGTTTGTTAAAGTTTCAGCTATTCTGTTTACAGTTCTGTCATCAGATTATTTAATATGATTTGTTAAAACATTGTTGTTTCTTTTCATGTGAAATATTATGTATTTAATTTAAATAAAAAGCAATGTTAGTTTTGTTCACAATTTGTTTAGTTAGTTTACCTTATTTTTTTCTCCAAAATAACCGATAAAAGTAATGTTAAAGGACCGGATCGATAAGACATAGACATAGACATACTTTATTGTCATTTCAACAAGACACAGAGTGTATATTAAAACGACATGTCGTTGTACTGGCTGCAGGAACAGGACAATATAACAACTTGCTAAAATTGTACATATAAATAGATAATAGTGACGTGGTGCTGATACAATTAAAGTTTAAGTGTGCATTTAAAATATAAAGACTTACGATACATATAAATAAAATAGAGAACAGAGCATGGTGAGGATGAGTGGGGTCTTCTGGGCTTTTGTCAGGCAGCGTTTCTGAGTCTCATGATGGGAGGGAGAGAAACTCCGATGATCTTCTCTGCTGTCCTGACCACTCTCTGCAGAGACTTCCGGTCTTTGGCGTTGCAGTCTCTCGACCAGATGGAGATGCCGCTGGTCAGCACGCTCTCTAGGTTCCTCTGTAGAACGTGGTGAGGATGGGAGGGGGGAGCTGTGCAGGAAGTGTAGGCGCTGCTGTGCCTTCTTAAATAGTGATGTCGTGTGAGTGGACCAGGTCAGACTGCTTGTGATATGCACCCCCAGGAACTTGGTGCTGTCCTGTAGTCTTCACTGCTGTGCCGTTGATGTGGAGTGGTGGGTGACAGTGCTTTTTGTTCCTGAAGTCGACAATAATCTCTTTTGTTTTATCGACATTCAGGATCAGGTTGTTGGTGTTACACC
This sequence comes from Chaenocephalus aceratus, assembly GCA_023974075.1. NCBI lineage: Eukaryota > Metazoa > Chordata > Actinopteri > Perciformes > Channichthyidae > Chaenocephalus > Chaenocephalus aceratus. Next base: position 52,596 of record JAMFTG010001783.1, read on the forward strand.
AGTCTGTCAGATGTTTCACCTCCTCCCTGTAGGCCTGTTCCTTGTTGTCCCTGATGAGTCCCACCACTGCTGTATCGTCCGCGTACTTTATGATGTGGTTGGTACTGAACCTGGAGCATAAGCATAAGTGCTATCGATAAAAGTAGTAGTACCGTTAAAGCCTTAACGATACCCATCCCTATGTGGATGTCAGTTCTACACACATTCTGAGGCCGCCTGTGCCTACGTTTTTTGTTTTCACTGCTAATTTATGCTTATGTTCTATTAGTGCATTACAAATCATTAATGAAGTTTCAGCTCAGACCCCACGCTTAATATGTCTCCCCCTGGCCCACCTACATTTCTCCAGGCCCACCCACACACTAATTCCTGGCTACGCCGCTGGTCCAAGTAGTACAGAATTCAGCATAGCCGATTTTATTAAGAACTCATTGCAAAAAATGATTGTATCTCTCATCAAAGAGGGCAGAAAACATGCATTATTGTACTCTGGAGGGGAGTTTGAGTATTACTCAAAAAGTACACAGTAAAAGTACTTGATTGTATTTGTGGTAGTAGTCTAACATGTACTGAGTCCAACAGTACCAATTTTATTAAGAACTTATGGCTAAAAATCATTTTATCCCTCATCAAATATCATTGATTGATTGATCAAATATAGCATAAGCACTTGTACTACCGTCAGCGCCACTTCTCGGCGATTACCTTAAAGACGCTATTAATCGCGCACTCAAAAATGAAGCGCTGCTCATTTGACCAAGCAAAATGCGAGAGACGGCTGAGTTGACCGCAGTAATAAGAACGAGGGACTACTGTAAACTCATCTAGAGACTCTGCAGCCGTGCTCTGATGCTGCTGCTTTGCTTTATGAACGTGGACAACAGAGAAACATATTCTTCAGGACCAAAGCTGGAATTGAATAAAAAAGGAAAGTGAAACGTCTGCTCATCACCCTCTCCCTCCGGTCCACATTAATACCAATGATCCCAATACGTATGATTGTATGAACTAAAGATCTTAAAATCAATACAGATGTATTTATTGTAAACGTTAGTCCTTAACATCTATCACTGTGTATATCACCATTCAAACATCTTTTAGAAGTTGAACAAACCCCACACAGCTCAGTGAAGACTGAGAGATGTTGACTTTATTTGATCATTTCAGTAAAAACTAACGTTCATATTTCTCTCTTTATTATAATACTGATGAACGTTCAAAACAAAGCACTTTGGCAACTTACCACCGATGTTTTAAAAAGCTTAATAAGCACCGTAACTTTCATGATATCATTTCTCCATCATAATCGGTTGTTTCCGTGAACGGCCGACTGTTGTGTGACGGCAAATACTGCGGCTGCAATGCATTGTGGGGCAGCATCTTTTCCTCTCCTTTCGGTGAGGGAGGTCCAGTGGTTCCTAAGCTAAAGGAGGTTATAAAGGAAGTTTGAAACCTCCTTTCCTTTCATTTGGAGAATTGGAACAGCACTTATCATGGCTGCCACTGAGGGACTTCCGGGTCATTTCACTCCGTTAGGAAGGTTCCTAAGCTAAATGGACTATTGGAACGCACACAGAGTCTTTACTTAAGTCAGGGGTGTCCAAACTACGGCCCGCGGACCATTTTGAATCGGCCCTCACTCAGCAAATAAAAAAAGTATAATGAAAGTATCATAAACTTCAGCTTGTCTTACTTCTTAAATAGATATGTTCAAATATATTACACAGTATTCATGTGTTAATACTGTGTACAATGTACCTTGAAATATAGTCTTCATATTACATTACATTGCATTTTGCTGACGCTTTTATCCAAAGCGACTTACAATAAGTGTGTTCGACCAACAAGATACAAACTTGAAGAAAACAGAATCATAAAGTACATCAGGTTTCATAGCCAAACATTTCAAGTGCTACTCAACTGGCTTTAGAGGAGCCAGTCCTTTGTTAGTATATAAGTGCTTTGTTAGCAGTTCTATCCTCGAGGTGGAGTCGAAGGAGATGAGCTTCAGTCTGGAAGGTGTGTGAGCTTTCTGCTGTCCTGATGTCAGTGGGAGCTCGTTCCACCATCTTGGAGCCAGGACAGCAAACCCACGTGTTTCTGCTGATGGGAACTTGGGTCCCCCTCGCAGCGAGGGTGCAGCGAGGGTGCAGTGAGGGTGCAGCGAGCCGTTTAGCTGATGCAGAGCGGAGTGCACGTGCTGGGGTGCACGGTTTAACCATGTCCTGGATGTAGGAAGGGCCAGATCCATTCGCAGCATGGTACGTAAGCACCAGTGTCTTGAAGTGGATTCTAGCAGTTACCGGAAGCCAGTGGAGGGAGTGGAGGAGCGGCGTGGTGTGGGAACATTCAGGAAGGTTGAAGACCAGGCGAGCCGCTGCATTCTGGATGAGCTGCAGAGGTCGGATGGTGCATGCAGGTAGACCAGCCAGGAGGGAGCTGCAGTAGTCTAGGCGTGAGATGACGAGAGCCTGGACCAGAACCTGCGTGGCTCTCTGGGTCAGCTGGGGACGCATCCTCCTGATGTTGTAAAGCGTGTATCTGCAGCAGCGGGTTGTAAGATAAGATGGAAATTGTTTCTCTGCATTTGACCCATCCTAGTGTTAGGAGCAGTGTGCTGCCATTTTGAACGGCCCCCGGAGCAGTGAGGGGAACGGTGCCTTGCTCAGGGACACCTCGGTAGCACTTGGTCTTGCCGGGACTGAACTGGTGACCTTTCCAGGTGCCAAGCCAAGTCCCTATCGACTTCGCCACCACCGCCCTAGCTCAGTAGCGATCATTATCAGCGATCTGAAGCTTCGGTTTTACTGAGCTGCTAACAGAATCAAGTGAACCCTCTGGAGAGATGTGAGCTGTTTGTTTCTAAAAGCATTTTCAAGTATCCAGAGTATTTTACCTTCATTGGATTGACTTTTCCAACTTATGACATGACATGTTACTTATGAGGCGATAAACCTCTAGTGAGCGGCCCGGCCCTTCTAATATCTTTCTGTGTGTGGCCCTCGTGAAAACAGGGACCCCCCTGCCTTGAGTGAAAGGACCACATTCATCTTAAAATACTCCATTAAAACTCAGAAAATAGGCACAACAGCTACTTTAATAATAACTATAATGCATTTGATTTATAGGGCGCTTTCTAGAAACTCAAAGACACTTTACAGAGTAAAATTCATAAAACATAATTAAAACAACACACTTGAAATATATAAAACACAACATAAATTACAGATTAAAAGCAGTAATTAATGTACAATTGTGTTGTAAATATCATACCCAGTGTCTAGTTTCTGTCGTATATTTCTATTGCTTAGTGATTGTCTATTGCAGAGTATTCAGTATTTTCTTTATATTGTGTATTATGTAGATGCTCCAGTGATACATCTCTTTTCTACTGTGAATAAAGTGTGTGTACCTTCTTTCTTAAACCAGTAAACAGAAAAGCGTCTGCAATATTTATCTAGCTTGAGTTTTTAGCAGTAAACGCACGGATGTATAAAGAGGACACTTGATGATAAAGATTGAAATATGTCGTTGGAATAAGACGGAGGCCATAGAGACAGACCTTTTGATTTCCTGCTTCTTTACACACACTCTCTCAGGTTAGCTCTGAGTGTTAGCATGCTAATGTAAACACAGACCATATTACTTCCAGTACACGTCTCATTGGGCCTTTCTCACTTCTCTAATTCCTCTACTCGACTCCTCTCCTCGACTCCTCCACGAATCTTCCACGCAAACCAAAGTTAGCCATGGAATGCCACAGGGCTCAGTGCTCGGACCTATTTTGTTCACATTATATATGCTTCCGTTAGGCAATATTATAAGGAATCATTCTGTAAACTTTCATTGTTATGCGGATGATACTCAACTGTATTTATCAATCAAGCCTGATGAAATTAATCATCTAAATAAAATTCAAGACTGCCTCAAGGACTTAAAAACGTGGATGACCTTAAACCTTTTTTGATGTTAAACACGACCAAAACTGAAGTTATTGTACTTGGCCCGAAGAATCTACGAAACAAACTATCTAAAGATATACTAACTATGGATGGCATTAATTTGGCCTCCAGTGAGACTGTAAGGAATCTTGGTGTTATATTTGATCAGGATTTATCCTTTAACGCCCACATAAAATCAATTTCAAGGACCGCTTACTTCCATCTACGTAACATTGCAAAAATCAGGAATATCTTGCCTCAAAACGATGCAGAGAAACTAGTCCATGCATTTGTTACTTCAAGGCTGGATTATTGTAACTCTTTATTATCAGGGAGTACCAAGAAGTCAGTCAAGTGGCTTCAGCTGATTCAAAATGCTGCGGCTCGTGTACTAACCAGAGTTAGGAAAAGGGACCACATTACTCCTGTTCTGGCTGCCTTACACTGGCTCCCTATAGAAACACAGGATAGAATTTAAATGCTTCTTCTCGCCTACAAAGCCCTTAATGGGCAGGCGCCATCTTACCTTAAAGAACTCATTATACCCTACTGGCCTACTAGGGCAGGGGTCTGCAACCTTTTTGACCAAAAGAGCCATTTTGCTCCTTTTTCCAAAAAAATGTTTTGTCTGGAGCCGCTAAACATATTTCATAGTTTTTTATTGTTATATCAGACAAAAAATACAGTTGTTTTGCATTTATTAGGCTATTTATTACATGATATAAAACTGTTAACCTCTAATAAGAAACAAAGACCTCTTATAAGGAGAATTAAAAATAATACACAGGCCTACTTTAAAATAAATTAAACACAGCACTTGGGGAGTCCTCTGCACATTTGAAGGGACAATTATTAAAATGGGCCCACTTTGAAATAAATAAAACATATAGCTGCACCCTAAAAAGAGTTAAAGGTAGGGGAGGTAAGAATGGAGAAACCAGCTCGAGTGCGCTAGAATTTGAAAATACACAACCGGAAAAAATATGCCTCTTCCTTCAGATTTTCTTACAGAGCCCCTCCTCCAACACACACGAACGCGCACATGACCAATGAGGGCACGAGATCAGTTTGTGC
>JAMFTG010001784.1:2500-22500 GCA_023974075.1 Chaenocephalus aceratus
GAGGAGGAAACCAGTTAGAGAGGAGGAAACCAGTTTAGAGAGGAGAGAGGAAACCAGCTAGAGAGGAGAGAGGAAACCAGTTAGAGAGGAGAGGAGGAAACCAATTAGAGAGGAGAGGAGGAAACCAGTTAGAGAGGAGAGGAGGAAACCAGTTAGAGAGGAGGAAACAGTTAGAGAGGAGAGAGGAAACCAGTTAGAGAGGAGAGAGGAGAGGAGGAAACCATTAGAGAGGAGAGGAGGAAACCAGTTAGAGAGGAGAGAGGAAACCAGTTAGAGAGGAGAGGAGGAAACCAGTTAGAGAGGAGGAAACCAGTTAGAGAGGAGAGGAGGAAACCAGTTAGAGAGGAGGAAACCAGTTAGAGAGGAGAGAGGAGAGGAGGAAACCAGTTAGAGAGGAGGAAACCAGTTAGAGAGGAGAGGAGGAAACCAGTTAGAGAGGAGAGAGGAGAGGAGGAAACCAGTTAGAGAGGAGAGAGGAGAGAGAGAGGAAACCAGTTAGAGAGGAGGAACCATTAGAGAGGAGAGGAGGAAACCAGTTAGAGAGAGTAGAGAGGAGGAACCAGTTAGAGAGGAGAGGAGGGGAGATCCAGTTGGATCCAGGTATCTGATTGGATCCAGGTATCTGATTGATCCAGGTATCTGATTGGATCTAGGTATCTGATCCAGGTATCTGATCCAGGTATCTGATCCAGGTATCTGATTGGATCTAGGTATCTGATCCAGGTATCTGATCCAGGTATCTGATTGGATCTAGGTATCTGATCCAGGTATCAGATCCAGGTATCAGATACCTGGATCTGATACCTGGATCTGATACCTGGATCAGATACCTGGATCAGATCCAGGTATCAGATCCAGGTATCAGATCCAGGTATCTGATCCAGGTATCTGATCCAGGTATCTGATTGGATCTAGGTATCTGATCCAGATATCAGATCCAGGTATCTGATCCAGGTATCTGATCCAGGTACAGGTTGATTGGATCAGGTGTTCTTCGTCTCTAACGTCCTCCACCTGTCTCTGCAGACTCACACCGGGAGAAGGAGAAGATCTGCCCGTACTGCGGACAGAAGTTCGCCAGCAACGGAACGCTGAGGGTCCACATCCGCTCCCACACAGGTGAGACACACCTGAGACCTGTATTACAGAGGGTCCACATCACACAGGTGAGACACACCTGAGACCTGTATTACAGAGGGGTCCACATCACACAGGTGAGACACACCTGAGACCTGTGTTACAGAGGGTCCACATCCGCTCCCACACAGGTGAGACACACCTGAGAAAAGCCGTGATTTTGACGGATTAGAACAAACTCAGACCAGCGCCAGTTTTCCCCGCAGCGAGGCTCCGCGCTGTGCCGCGCTGTGCCGCGTTGTGCCGCGCTGTGCCGCCGCGCTGCTGTGCCGCCGCGCTGCTGTGCCGCCGCGCTGCTGTGCCGCCGCGCTGCTGTGCCGCCGCGCTGTGCCGCCGCGCTGTGCCGCCGCGCTGTGCCGCTTTGTGCCGCGCTGTGCCGCGCTGTGCCGCTTGTGCCGCGTTGTGCCGCGCTGTGCCGCTTTGTGCCACTTTGTGCCGCGCCGTGCCGCTTTGTGCCGTGCCGCGCTGTGCCGCGCTGTGCCGCGCTGTGCCGCGTTGTGCCGCGCCGTGCCGCTTTGGTGCCGCGCTGTGCCGCGTTGCGCCTGCCCTTCAAAAAGGTGTCAACCAGCATGCCCCCCCCCTCGTCAGAGTTGACGGGTAATTCTGGTTTTTTGGATCCAAAAATATAAAGAAGAACATAATTACTAAGTGAAACAGTGTTTAATACAAACGGGTAAAGTTAGAGTTTAAACTCCGACTTCCTGTGAAAACATGACGACAGAAAGGTGTGTGTCGTCTGCATCATTAACCCCCCCACGATGCTGGTTCCGGTCTCTGCCACACACTGAGGTTCATTAAACTGGACACTACACATTCCTGTGTGTTTCCCTACCAACACACACACACACACACACACGCACACACAACACACACACACACGCACACACACACGCACACACACACCATCTCCATGTCTTTCTCTTCTTCACTGCTACTAAACTCTTTCTGCCAGAAACTGTAGTTGTATCCACTTTCACATCCTGGTTCTAGTGCTAGTGATGAGGAGAGACTAGCTGAGCTGAAGGAGGGTGCTAGTGATGAGGAGAGACTAGCTGAGCTGAAGGAGGGTGCTAGTGATGAGGAGAGACTAGCTGAGCTGAAGGAGGGTGCTAGTGATGAGGAGAGACTAGCTGAGCTGAACACTACAACTCCCATGATGCCACGCTGCGTTTTATTCAGAGAGCGCTCGAAGCGGGAAATACAAAGTAATATCTAACCCTATCTAAATCGAAACATAAGAGCGATCCCAATCGTCCTCACGTGTCGTCCTGTTAGATCGCGGTAACACCACGTCCTCATTAGCCCTTAACGAGCAAATCAATTATATATATAGTGTTTACTGGCATATAAAGCACATCAACAACACATGTTTTACTCTTGAATCAGAAAGGCCTTCCTCTCAGGTGTTGACAAGGTGTGTGTGTGTGTGTGTGTGTGTGTGTGTGTGTGTGTGTGTGTGTGTGTGGTGTGTGTGTGTGTGTGTGTGTGTGTGTGTGTTGTGTGTGTGTGTGTGTGTGTGTGTGTGTGTTGTGTGTGTGTGTGTGTGTGTGTGTGTGTGTGTGTGTTGTGGTTGTGTGTGTGTGTGTGTGGTGTGTGTGTGTGTGTGTGTGTGTGTGTGTGTGTGTGTGTGTGTGTGTGTGGTGTGTGTGTGTGTGTGTGTGTGTGTGTGTGTGTGTGATGTTGAGTGAATCTTATCCGTACAGCTGTTTACTGTCGGGTTATTTAATACACAACATATTAGATACTTTAGTTTCAGCCCAAATCACAAAGACCCTCCTGTCAAGTGTTGACAAGGTTAGTGTGTGTGTGTGTGTGTGTGTGTGTGTGTGTGTGTGTGTGTGAGCGGTGGTAGAACGACGGTCCTAACACACTCTGTCAACAGCGTCCTTTTGTGTGTGTTTGTGTGTGTGAGAGGTGTGTGTGTGTTTGCATACATGTGTGTGTGCATCAGAGAGGGAGTGTGTGGTCTGATTGTATTTATATAGAATAAACAAAAGGGAGGAATGCTGGGGGAGGGGTGGGAGCCGACAGAGAGAGAAAAGACTCAGAGAAACTCCCAGAAAGCATCGAGCCGCGACCTCTGACCCCAACGGGCTGTAAATCTTTTTGTTGGTTGCCTTTTTGTGAGAGGAAGAAATAATCAGTGGAGAAAGTCTCAGACGGGGGATGGAGAGAGAGAGAGAGAGAGAGAAATGAAAGTCTACAGACGGTTACTCTCTATTTTCACTGATCTGTACTCTCTATCCGACTTCTTACAAATGTATAAACGAAAGAAGAACCCCCAAAAGTTTGACTGTAAACAAAACTAAGCTCAGGAGGGGGTAAACAAAAGCATGTTAACCTGAATAAGCAGCTGGTTTTTCAAAATATAACACCAAAGCTGACTTTAAGACCGCCGTCCACACGAGCCGATATCCGCCAACGTTCTCTATCGTAGAGACGGTTCGTCCACACGGAGCCGATATCCGCCAACGTTCTCTATCGTAGAGACGGTTCGTCCACACGGAGCCGATATCCGCTAACGTTCTTTATCGTAGAGACGGTTCGTCCACACGGAGCCGATATCCGCTAACGTTCTCTATCGTAGAGACGGTTCGTCCACACGGAGCCGATATCCGCTAACGTTCTCTATCGTAGAGACGGTTTCGTCCACACGGAGCCGATATCCGCCAACGTTCTCTATCGTAGAGACGGTTCGTCCACACGGAGCCGATATCCGCTAATGTTCTCTATCGTAGAGACGGTTCGTCCACACGGAGCCGATATCCGCTAACGTTCTCTATCGTAGAGACGGTGCGTCCACACGGAGCCGATATCCGCTAACGTTCTCTATCGTAGAGACGGTTCGTCCACACGGAGCCGATATCCGCCAACGTTCTCTATCGTATAGACGGTTCGTCCACACGGAGCCGATATCCGCTAACGTTCTCTATCGTAGAGACGGTTCGTCCACACGGAGCCGATATCCGCCAACGTTCTCTATCGTAGAGACGGTTCGTCCACACGGAGCCGATATCCGCTAACGTTCTCTATCGTAGAGACGGTTCGTCCACACGGAGCCGATATCCGCCAACGTTCTCTATCGTAGAGACGGTTCGTCCACACGGAGCCGATATCCGCTAACGTTCTCTATCGTAGAGACGGTTCGTCCACACGGAGCCGATATCCGCTAACGTTCTCTATCGTAGAGACGGTGCGTCCACACGGAGCCGATATCCGCTAACGTTCTCTATCGTAGAGACGGTTCGTCCACACGGAGCCGATATCCGTCAACGTTCTCTATCGTAGAGACGGTTCGTCCACACGGAGCCGATATCCGCCAACGTTCTCTATCGTAGAGACGGTTCGTCCACACGGAGCCGATATCCGCCAACGTTCTCTATCGTAGAGACGGTTCGTCCACACGGAGCCGATATCCGCCAACGTTCTCTATCGTAGAGACGGTTCGTCACACGGAGCCGATATCCGCCAACGGTCTCTATCGTAGAGACGGTTCGTCCACACGGAGCCGATATCCGCTAACGTTCTCTATCGTAGAGACGGTGCGTCCACACGGAGGCCGATATCCGCCAACGTTCTCTATCGTAGAGACGGTTCGTCCACACGGAGCCGATATCCGCTAACGTTCTCTATCGTATAGACGGTTCGTCTACACGGAGCCGATATCCGCCAACGTTCTCTATCGTAGAGACGGTTTCGTCCACACGGAGCCGATATCCGCCAACGTTCTCTATCGTAGAGACGGTTCGTCCACACGGAGCCGATATCCGCTAACGTTCTCTATCGTATAGACGGTTCGTCCACACGGAGCCGATATCCGTCAACATTCTCTATCGTAGAGACGGTTGTCCACACGGAGCCGATATCCGCCAACGTTCTCTATCGTATAGACGGTTCGTCCACATGGAGCCGATATCCGCTAACGTTCTCTATCGTAGAGACGGTTCGTCCACACGGAGCCGATATCCGCTAACGTTCTCTATCGTAGAGACGGTTCGTCCACACGGAGCCGATATCCGCTAACGTTCTCCATCGTAGAGATGGTTCGTCCACACGGAGCCGATATCCGCTAACGTTCTCTATCGCAGAGACGGTTCGTCCACACGGAGCCGATATCCGCTAACGTTCTCTATCGTAGAGACGGTTCGTCCACACGGAGCCGATATCCGCCAACGTTCTCTATCGTAGAGACGGTTCGTCCACACGGAGCCGATATCCGCCAACGTTCTCTATCGTAGAGACGGTTCGTCCACACGGAGCCGATATCCGCTAACGTTCTCTATCGTAGAGACGGTTTCGTCCACACGGAGCCGATATCCGCCAACGTTCTCTATCGTAGAGACGGTTCGTCCACACGGAGCCGATATCCGCTAACGTTCTCTATCGTATAGACGGTTCGTCTACACGGAGCCGATATCCGCCACGTTCTCTATCGTAGAGACGGTTCGTCCACACGGAGCCGATATCCGCCAACGTTCTCTATCGTAGAGACGGTTCGTCCACACGGAGCCGATATCCGCTAACGTTCTCTATCGTATAGACGGTTCGTCCACACGGAGCCGATATCCGTCACGTTCTCTATCGTAGAGACGTTGGTCCACACGGAGCCGATATCCGCCAACGTTCTCTATCGTATAGACGGTTCGTCCACATGGAGCCGATATCCGCTAACGTTCTCTAATCGTAGAGACGGTTCGTCCACACGGAGCCGATATCCGCTAACGTTCTCTATCGTAGAGACGGTTCGTCCACACGGAGCCGATATCCGCTAACGTTCTCCATCGTAGAGACGGTTCGTCCACACGGAGCCGATATCCGCTAACGTTCTCTATCGCAGAGACGGTTCGTCCACACGGAGCCGATATCCGCTAACGTTCTCTATCGTAGAGACGGTTCGTCCACACGGAGCCGATATCCGCCAACGTTCTCTATCGTAGAGACGGTTCGTCCACACGGAGCCGATATCCGCCAACGTTCTCTATCGTAGAGACGGTTCGTCCACACGGAGCCGATATCCGTCAACGTTCTCTATCGTAGAGACGGTTGGTCCACACGGAGCCGATATCCGCCAACGTTCTCTATCGTAGAGACGGTTCGTCCACGGAGCCGATATCCGCAACTTTCTCTATCGTAGAGACGGTTCGTCCACACGGAGCCGATATCCGCCAACGTTCTCTATCGTAGAGACGGTTCGTCCAACGGAGCCGATATCCGTCAACGTTCTCTATCGTAGAGACGGTTCGTCCACACGGAGCCGATATCCGCCAACGTTCTCTATCGTAGAGACGGTTCGTCCACACGGAGCCGATATCCGCCAACGTTCTCTATCGTAGAAGGTTTCGTCCACACGGAGCAGATATCCTAACGTTCTCTATCGTAGAGACGGTTCGTCCACACGGAGCCGATATCCGCTAACGTTCTCTATCGTAGAGACGGTTCGTCCACACGGAGCCGATATCCGCTAACGTTCTCTATCGTAGAGACGGTTTGTCCACACGGAGCCGATATCCGCTAACGTTCTCTATCGTAGAGACGGTTCGTCCACACGGAGCCGATATCCGCTAACGTTCTCTATCGTAGAGACGGTTCGTCCACACGGAGCCGATATCCGCCAACGTTCTCTATCGTAGAGACGGTTCGTCCACACGGAGCCGATATCCGCCAACGTTCTCTATCGTAGAGACGGTTCGTCCACACGGAGCCGATATCCGCAACGTTCTCTATCGTAGAGACGGTTCGTCCACACGGAGCCGATATCCGCCAACGTTCTCTATCGTAGAGACGGTTCGTCCACACGGAGCCGATATCCGCTAACGTTCTCTATCGTAGAGACGGTTCGTCCACACGGAGCCGATATCCGCTAACGTTCTCTATCGTAGAGACGGTTCGTCCACACGGAGCCGATATCCGCTAACGTTCTCTATCGTAGAGACGGTTCGTCCACACGGAGCCGATATCCGCTAACGTTCTCTATCGTAGAGACGGTGCGTCCACACGGAGCCGATATCCGCTAACGTTCTCTATCGTAGAGACGGTTCGTCCACACGGAGCCGATATCCGCTAACGTTCTCTATCGTAGAGACGGTTCGTCCACACGGAGCCGATATCCGCCAACGTTCTCTATCGTAGAGACGGTTCGTCCACACGGAGCCGATATCCGCTAACGTTCTCTATCGTAGAGACGGTTCGTCCACACGGAGCCGATATCCGCTAACGTTCTCTATCGTAGAGACGGTTCGTCCACACGGAGCCGATATCCGCTAACGTTCTCTATCGTAGAGACGGTTCGTCCACACGGAGCCGATATCCGCTAACGTTCTCTATCGTAGAGACGGTGCGTCCACACGGAGCCGATATCCGCTAACGTTCTCTATCGTAGAGACGGTTCGTCCACACGGAGCCGATATCCGCTAACGTTCTCTTTCGTAGAGACGGTTCGTCCACACGGAGCCGATATCCGCCAACGTTCTCTATCGTAGAGACGGTTGTCCACACGGAACCGATATCCGCCAACGTTCTCTATCGTAGAGACGGTGTCCACACGGAGCCGATATCCGCTAACGTTCTCTATCGTAGAGACGGTTCGTCCACACGGAGCCGATATCCGCTAACGTTCTCTATCGTAGAGACGGTTCGTCCACACGGAGCCGATATCCGCCAACGTTCTCTATCGTAGAGACGGTTCGTCCACACGGAGCCGATATCCGCCAACGTTCTCTATCGTAGAGACGGTTCGTCCACACGGCAGCCGATATCCGCTAACGTTCTCTATCGTAGAGACGGTTCGTCCACACGGAGCCGATATCCGCTAACGTTCTCTATCGTAGAGACGGTTCGTCCACACGGAGCCGATATCCGCTAACGTTCTCTATCGTAGAGACGGTGCGTCCACACGGAGCCGATATCCGCTAACGTTCTCTATCGTAGAGACGGTTCGTCCACACGGAGCCGATATCCGCTAACGTTCTCTTTCGTAGAGACGGTTCGTCCACACGGAGCCGATATCCGCCAACGTTCTCTATCGTAGAGACGGTTGGTCCACACGGAACCGATATCCGCCAACGTTCTCTATCGTAGAGACGTTCGTCCACACGGAGCCGATATCCGCTAACGTTCACTATCGTATAGACGGTTCGTCCACACGGAGCCGATATCTGCTAACATTCTCTATCGTAGAGACGGTTCGTCCACACGGAGCCGATATCCGCCAACGTTCTCTATCGTAGAGACGGTTCGTCCACACGGAGCCGCGGCTTCGGGAACCGATAACGGCTCCCAAAGTGGGTAGGTCTGAGGCGAAACGCTTGCGGCTCCGTGTTCGACCTATACGATCATTTCCTGAAACGAGTGACGCCCTAGCCCCGCCTCTCCCCACCTCTCCTGCTCACCCCCGCGTCAACAACAATGGCGGATCACAGGGTTGCGTTCGTGCTCCAGACGCTACTGACCATGATACAGATGTTAGTGCAACATCTACAGCTCCTCGACCACAACCATCAGCAACAAGTGGACCTGGAGAACTACACAAACTACCTGTTGCTAATTCCACCGCGGAGAACAACCAGAACGGCAACCAGGCAACCATGGCAACCATGCTCGGGGGGGTCTTAATGCCGCTACAACACCGGGCCGATTTCGGCCGTCGATAGATGTCGATAAAAATCTGCCTCTTCCTTCAGACTTCCTCACAGAGCCCCTCCTCAACACACACGAGCGCGCACATGACCAATGAGGGCAGAGATAAGTTTGTGCTCAGATGGAAGGCTGACAGGCAGGTAGGCCATCCAGTTACTCAGATGATTGGTCGAGCTTTCTACAGCGCCACGGCTTCAAAGCACTTCAGATATTCATTGCTATCGGGACGTTAAGAGCATTCCATGGAATATAACACAAAGTGCTTCTGAAATAAATGACATACCCCACCTTTAACTACACACATTCTACCTACTCTTTTCAAATTAAAAGCCCCAATAAGTTACCGTTTGTCAACAGAACCTATGTTAGTACATTGTTTTTTCAAAATAAAAGCCTCTACCTTTGACTGTACGTTAAGTCCCCAGACAGTCACTTTATGTTAACGGTAACCTTCATAGATATCTGTTTGTTTCAAAATAAAAACCGCCTAACATTAAATGTACCTTAACGAAAACCTTAAGGACTTCACTTTTCAAAATAAAAGCATTAGATGGTAACTGTACTGATTATTCATGTAGTTTTAAACTTTTATGTTCTGATTGATACTCCATTCAACCTTTAAATGTTTCACGTCTTTTAGACACAAGGAGTTTTACACATCTTTTGAACATTATGGTTATAATAAACTTCCAATGACATTAATACGGATGTACCCTTCCAACTCTACGTCTTCACCACAACATGGCAGTGTAGTCTTCAGTGAACACGCTGCACGTTCTTCAGAGATGTGATTCTCTAGTTTCTGGTCGTTCCTCCCGACGGCCGCCAGCCGAGGTCCAGAGCTCCGAGTCGTCTCTGCGTGTTGCCTCACTTCCTGCTCCACAGGAAACAGGTCAGCATTGATTATTTACCTGCTGAACACAGAGACTCTGTGCGGACCCTCAGGGAGTCGCTCCCCGATCATCTTACCAACAACACACCGCACAGCATTCTGGGAGAAACCAGATTAAAGGGAAGCATTAAAGCAGCTGGAGAGTGTGAAGTATTGATGTTTGCTTTGGATTCCTTTAGCTTCGTCGTGTCGACTCAGAGAAATGACTTTCTGAGCCACAGAGGGCTTTTATTTTGAAAGACGAGGTACTCCTGTAGGTTCCTGTTCACATGAAGTCACTATGAGGGGCTTTTATTATGAAAAATCTTGGTACTTCCATAGGTTTCTATTAACCTAGTGGGCCTTTATTTTGAAAGGCGAGGTAGTGCGTCCAATGGGGGATGGAGGAAGCTGCTTCTGTGCTTGTCGTTTAGACTTTTATCTGACGATTCATAATCCATTCTTTAAAAGTTTCACCTTTCCATAAATTAGTTTCAATGTTAAAACAAACGGAGAAAGACCTCCTCGTCATCAGGGTTATTCCTCTCAGACTAACTGATAAAGAACAGCTTCTTAATGTTGCAGAGGAACAACTCGTCCATGTTCTCCCAGTCGAGGCCTCTTCTGGTCCAACCCTAACTCCGTTATTATCAGGTTGTATTACACTTCTCAAAGCGGCCAAGCCCAGCGTCTGGTTTCCCTCAGACGGAAAGAGAGGAGTGCTTTTACAGTTACAGTACATCCTGAGCCTGTGTTCGAGCATTTTAACGTCAGTAAATCATCGCCAATTAAATTGTGAAACATTCAGATAATTATAGAAACGCCCGTGCCAGAAAACGTTCCTATAAATCAGTTTCAGTTTACCTCGAATAGCTGTGATGCAGGAGCAGTACAGAACATGTCACTTAATTATCATTTTCTATACTTAACATTCACCTTTCCTCCACGGAGCCTCAGCACTGCTATTATATACATGTTTGGACTCGTAATAACACTTAAACATGCACTCTGAACAAAGGATCCTGATGCCGGTGTCATTAGTGATGTTAATGATAAACGGTCAGATTCTCTCAATGGACATCTGGTCGACCTCTGGAGATATTCAGCACACAGGATTCTGTTTGTCCTCGTGAGAAAAGCTTGAACTCTTTTTATGTGTATGTCCCCAAACAGTCTGACTTTACTGACTGATGTGTCCGAGATCTGTCCCTAGAGGGGGGGAGACGTCTGTGCACCTCCCTCAGACATCCAAACAGACACCTGAAAGATGGATTGGGAAACAGCCAATCACGGTCTGATAAACAAACGCCAACACATGGACATGGAAATAGTCCTTGAGCAGACAGAGCAGAGCGGATGCTTTTATCACAGTAGCAAAGTGAACGTTGTGACCGTAAAGACAGATGAAGTTATTTTCCTATATTTCAAATGTCAGTGGCATTAGAAGGTCTTTACACATCGTACATTTCACTGGCTTTAAGCCGGAGGAACTCTGTATGAACCAACACAAAGCCCTCTGGCTTCCCTCCATATCTACCTGCATGTTTTTTTATGTTTGACATCCACTAAGGATATTTCAGCCACTGCCAGTTACAAGCTAACAAGCTAACAAGCTAACAAGCTAACCAACATGATGACAAGCTTCCCATTAACTCATAAGAACTCTAAAAACTATTTAGTTAATTAATCTAAAAAGAAAGCATAAATAATTCATTTGCAATCTGAAAATTATAGCTAGCATCTATCCTAACTGTTATGTGTGGTTTTCTTCTTCAATGTAGTTGTTGGCAAAGTCATTTAAGTCTTATAAGGTCTACATTTAACTTGCTTAAAGCTTTGGGAAACCTTGCATGGACAAAAGAAGAAGCTAACCATGCTAACCATGCTAGCCATGCTAACCATGCTAGCCATGCTAACCATGCTAGCCATGCTAACCATGCTAACCATGCTAGCCATGCTAGCCATGCTAACAATGCCAATATGTCTGCTAGTCGCCAGTGTTTGTGCACACCAGACTCCTGATCCGAGTCAGAATATGAAGAGCTTAATCTCGCCGATGTT
Source organism: Chaenocephalus aceratus (assembly GCA_023974075.1). NCBI lineage: Eukaryota > Metazoa > Chordata > Actinopteri > Perciformes > Channichthyidae > Chaenocephalus > Chaenocephalus aceratus. The sequence continues at coordinate 14,205 of JAMFTG010001784.1, forward strand.
TCCGTTGAACATCGACCTGCCTCCTGCCTCAGATCTAGAGTTTCTCAAGGAGAGGATACACTTCCAGTGTTTTGACCTTCTTCAAAGCGTGCCTGAAGGTGCACTTTAATTGTCTGCTGGTGTTTATGAGTCGCGTGTCAGGGCTGTAATCCGCCGCATGTGTGGAGGTGTGTCCGATTCCTGCGGGGCGACTTTAAGGGGATTGTTTGAGGAAGTGGAGAAATCTAGTGAGACGGCGCCGTAATGGAGAGGTCAAGTGTAAAGATGTTTGGTACAGCGGATCAAAGGAGGTATAAATAAATATAAATCACGCTTCCTCTGCGACACGAGGCCGACGGTGGCCTTCATCGTCTGCCTCGTCTGCCTCGTCCGCCTCGTCCGCACCCTCCGGAGGAAACTCATATCTGACGGACAGAACTAATGTGTTTCAGCTCCGAGCCTCGAGCTACAAACACTCTCCATAACGCTGTAGCTGCAGGACCATCTGCTGAGCAGCCGACACACACACACACACACACACACACACACACACACACACACACACACACACACACACACACACACACACACACTCTCTCTCTCACACACTCTCTCACTCTCTCTCTCTCTCCACACACACACACACACACACACACACACATTCACATTCACACACACACACACACACACACACACACACACACACACACTCACACTCACACACACACACACACACACACACACACACACACACACACACACACACACACACACACACACACACACACACACACTCTCTCTCTCTCTCTCTCTCTCTCTCTATCTCTCTCTCTCTCACACACACACATTCACACACACACACATTCACATTCACACACACACACACACACACTCACACACACACACACACACACACACGCACACACACACTCCCTCACACGCTGGAGGGGTGCCAAGCGGATCGATTAGCATCAGGAGTGTGAGGGCCCAGCAGGGGAGAGACTCCGGGGTCAAAGAGACGGGTTCTGTTTCAGCACATGCTAAATCAGTTAGCATCACGTAAAGCCGGGGCTCAGCGCGGTAATCCCCGAGCAATCTGCCTCAATCTGAGCAATCTGCACAATAAGTGGAGCGTCTCGGGTTTCAGAAACACAGGAATGTGACTGCAGAGGGTCCGCGGCAGCATCTGTTTACTTCCTGTCCGCTAAAGTTGCTGCCATGAAGAGAAGCAGGGTCTATACGGGACCTCTTAACGATATCAAGTAGCATCAATTTCTCCGTTAGCATTTCCAGATGAGGAGCACAGAGCCGCTGTGTTCATTGTTACTGCACATGGGAAGAGGACAGACACAAATTAAGAGGCATGCATTCACTGTTAGAGATATACATTACACAAAGGTGGACAACAAGAGTACAGTAACTGTATTTCTTTTAAATAAGTGGAGCATGTAAATAGGGTGATAGCAGCCAGGTAACAGTCGTGCAAGTGGAAGTATATGTTGCACACTATTACAGTAGGAGTTAGCTGTTAGCAGGGAGCTAGCTGTTAGCAGGGAGTTAGCTGTTAGTAGGGAGCTAGCTGTTAGCAGGGAGTTAGCTGTTAGCAGGGAGTTAGCTGTTAGCGGGTGAGTTAGCTGTTAGCAGGGAGTTAGCTGTTAGCAGGGAGTTAGCTGTTAGCGGGTGAGTTAAGCTGTTAGCAGGGAGTTAGCTGTTAGCAGGGAGTTAGCTGTTAGCAGGGAGTTAGCTGTTAGCGGGTGAGTTAGCTGTTAGCAGGGAGTTTAGCTGTTAGCAGGGAGTTAGCTGTTAGCGGGGTGAGTTAGCTGTTAGCAGGGAGTTAGCTGTTAGCGGGTGAGTTAGCTGTTAGCAGGGAGTTAGCTGTTAGCAGGGAGTTAGCTGTTAGCGGGTGAGTTAGCTGTTAGCAGGGAGTAGCTGTTAGCAGGGAGTTAGCTGTTAGCGGGTGAGTTAGCTGTTAGCAGGGAGTTAGCTGTTAGCAGGTGAGTTAGCTGTTTAGCAGGGAGTTAGCTGTTAGCAGGGAGTTAGCTGTTAGCGGGTGAGTTAGCTGTTAGCAGGGAGTTAGCTGTTAGCAGGTGAGTTAGCTATTAGCAGGTGAGTTAGCTGTTAGCAGGGAGTTAGCTGTTAGCAGGTGAGTTAGCTGTTAGCAGGGAGTTAGCTGTTAGCAGGGCAGTTAGCTGTTAGCAGGGAGTTAGCTGTTAGCAGGGAGTTAGCTGTTAGCAGGGAGTTAGCTGTTAGCAGGGAGTTAGCTGTTAGCAGGTGAGTTAGCTGTTAGCAGGGAGTTAGCTGTTAGCAGGTGAGTTAGCTCTTAGCAGGGGAGTTAGCTGTTAGTAGGGAGTAGCTGTTTCAGGGAGTTAGCTGTTAGCAGGGAGTTAGCTGTTGGCAGGGAGTTAGCTGTTAGTAGGGAGTTAGCTGTTTCAGGGAGTTAGCTGTTAGCAGGGAGTTAGCTGTTAGCAGGGAGTTAGCTGTTGGCAGGGAGTTAGCTGTTAGCAGGGAGTTAGCTGTTAGTAAGGAGTTAGCTGTTAGCAGGGAGTTAGCTGTTAGCAGGGAGTTAGCTGTTAGCAGGGAGTTAGCTGTTAGTAGGGAGTTAGCAGGGAGTTAGCTGTTAGAAAGGGTGTTAGCTGTTAGCAGGTCTTTGGACTCTGTGCTAACAACAGCTAGCTCCTGGGAGGGATGTACTCCAGGCTGCTAGCTCTCACGTGCAGTTAGCTCACTAATGTCTTCCCCAGGACCCCCGAGGCTAATGTTAGCTCCTGAACCCGATACCACACATGCTACACAGGACTTAGCTTTAGCATCTCGTCTTTCTGCAGCACATATGGGATTCACATCCTCTGTTTGTCAACACAGACTGGGGGGTCAGACTCAGCGATCAGATGTCACGTTAACCCTTTCCACGCCGACACCAGGACCGTTTATTTCTGACCTGTTGTCGTTCCTCTGAAGCTCTGCTGGGTTTAAGAGGGATTGAGTCTGTCTGCTCCGTGACAGCTGGAGCTCCTCTGGAAACTGGATCTGTGGACATGAATAAACCTGACACTATAACTGCTTTAGATGATACCGTTTCACAGAGACAGAGGATATTATTGTCGTTTGAGACCATATTATTCCACTGATGCAGCGATAACATGGCATCAGAAACACTTTCGTAATCCAGGGGGGAAATTGTTTTTGGTGACAGATGAGAAAGAATAACAATGAACAAATTCATCATAAATATGTAGTAATAAATGTGCAATGAAAGATAACATGAGATATATTAACACAAGCAGCTAAAGTAATATTCCAATAACATAATAAAATATGATGTAAATATAATAATGAGATAACCCCTGTTTTAAGAGAAATGACATTTTAATTATTAAGAATATTCAGGTGTGGAAATGCAGATTTAAAATGATTACAATATACAAAAGATCCACCTACAAATAGTATGGACTCTGTTAACTGTGCGTGTGTGTGTGCGTGTGTGTGTGTGTGTGAGTGTGAGTGTGTGTGTGTGTGTGAGTGTGAGTGTGTGTGTGTGTGTGTGTGTGTGAGTGTGTGTGTGTGTGTGTGCGTGTGAGTGTGTGTGTGTGTGTGTGAGTGTGCGTGTGAGTGTGTGTGTGAGTGTGAGTGTGTGTGTGTGCGTGTGAGTGAGTGTGTGTGCGTGTGAGTGAGTGTGTGTGCGTGTGAGTGTGTGTGTGTGAGTGTGCGTGTGAGTGTGTGTGTGCGTGAGTGTGAGTGTGTGTGTTGCGTGTGCGTGTGAGTGTGCGTGAGTGTGTGTGTGCGTGTGAGTGTGCGTGTGTGTGCGTGTGAGTGAGTGTGTGTGCGTGTGAGTGAGTGTGTGTGCGTGTGAGTGTGTGTGTGCGTGAGTGTGAGTGTGCGTGTGTGTGTGCGTGTGCGTGTGAGTGTGCGTGAGTGTGTGTGTGCGTGTGCGTGTGAGTGTGCGTGTGTGTGCGTGTGTGTGCGTGAGTGTGTGTGTGCGTGTGTGTGTATGTGTGTGAGTGTGCGTGTGAGTGTGTGTGTGAGTGTGAGTGTGTGTGTGTGTGCGTGTGAGTGAGTGTGTGTGCGTGTGAGTGAGTGTGTGTGCGTGTGAGTGTGTGAGTGTGCGTGTGAGTGTGTGTGTGCGTGAGTGTGAGTGTGCGTGTGTGTGTGCGTGTGAGTGTGCGTGAGTGTGTGTGTGTGTGCGTGAGTGTGTGTGTGCGTGTGTGTGTATGTGTGTGAGTGTGCGTGTGTGTGTGTGCGTGTGCGTGTGTGTGCGTGAGTGTGTGTGTGCGTGTGTGTGTATGTGTGTGAGTGTGCGTGTGTGTGTGTGCGTGTGCGTGTGCGTGTGGTGTGTGCGTGTGCGTGTGTGTGTGTGTGTGTGTGTGATGATGGCTGCCTAGTGAACTGCAGCTTCTCTGGTTTGATGTAGAAACTGAGACAACATGTCGCTCTGCGCGTCTCGATGCCACCCCTCGTGGAAGCAGCCCCCCCCCCCCCCCCCCCCCCCCTCCCCCCGGTGACTCCCAGAGACACACGGCTAATTAACCTTTTTATTTAAAGGGGCAGCGCGTCATTAAAGCAGCCTCTCCACCACCAGGCCCTGAAGAGAGATCAGCGAGGGGGGTGACTGCAGTCATGAGGAATGTTTCTATATTTAGCTTTCATCAAACCGTGATCACGTGCGGAGACTCGTAACGGAGCGCGCTCGTGTTGACCCAGATATAAGACCTTTGGTTTGATTAGCGCTTTCATTCAGCCATTATCTCCCCGTGTCGTCCCGTCTGTCTGCGTGCGGCGCTCGCTGACCTCACATCCTGTCTGCGGGTCAGTAATCAGGCCTGGTCTGCTATCTGACCCTGGATCAGCTGCGGTAAACAGAGCCATGTGTCAGCGAGCGCTCTGACTGACAGCCCGTCACTTTCCCTCCGTCGTCATCACAGCGCAGCGATAGCATCGGACGTTTGATCCGCCTGACCGCCTCCTCTGATGTCTCCGTTGTTGGCTCTGATAGCAAGAAGAGGATCAGGGTAGACCTGTAGACCTGCAGACCTGTAGACCTGCAGACCTGTAGACCTGTAGACCTGTAGACCTGCAGACCTGTAGACCTGTAGACCTGTAGACCTGCAGACCTGTAGACCTGCAGACCTGTAGACCTGTAGACCTGCAGACCTGTAGACCTGTAGACCTGTAGACCTGTAGACCTGTAGACCTGTAGACCTGCAGACCTGTAGACCTGTAGACCTGCAGACCTGTAGACCTGTAGACCTGTAGACCTGCAGACCTGTAGACCTGTAGACCTGTAGACCTGTAGACCTGTAGACCGTCAGGGAGCATCGGGGGTTGTGCATCTGAGGAGGAGCTCACCCACTGCTGAACCCTGAACCCCCGCCTCAACACAACACCCACAAGATGCACTATCTCATATCTTCTCCTTTAGTGCGCTTTGATTCTGTTTGGAGATGTTTACACGCTGGTTTATTTCTACTGAATGCCTTGTTTTGTTTTGGTGTTTTTATGCTGCTGCAACGCAAACATTTCCCAAATTGGGATCAATAAAACACCTCTCATCTTATCTGTGTCTGACAATACGATCCGGATTCAGGATGAACCTACAACCAAGTCTCAAAGGTGGGGTAGGTACGTTTCAGAAACCGGCTGGAGAGACACTTGTTGTTATCTTCCATGGAATGCTCTGAACGTCCGAGAGCGATGAACATCTGAAGCGCTTCGACATACAAATCCATAAGAAAAAGTCATCTGTAGAAGAAGCCGTGATACTGTGAAAAGTACAACACGGCCTGCCTGCCTGTCAGCCTGCCATCGGGGCACACACTGATCTCTGCCCTCATTGGTCATGTGCGCGTTCGTGTGTGTTGGGGGAGGGGCTCTGTGAGGAAGGGGCTCTGTGGGGGAGGGGCTCTGTGGGGGAGTGGCTCTGTGAGGAAGTGGCTCTGTGGGGGAGGGGCTCTGTGGGGGAGGGGCTCTGTGAGGAAGGGGCTCTGTGGGGGAGGGGCTCTGTGGGGGAGGGGCTCTGTGGGGGAGGGGCTCTGTGAGGAAGGGGCTCTGTGAGGAAGGGGCTCTGTGAGGAAGGGGCAGATTTTCTCCGGTTGTTGTATTTTCTAATTCTAGCGATCTCGAGCCGGTTCCTCCATCTTAGCTACCCCACCTCTAAGGCCTCAGAAAAGAGAAGAAGGGCCAACATGTGCAAATGTTCTACACATGTCCTCACTCTGTCGGTCTTAAACTCAAATGTGTCCCCACAAAGACACAAAGACAAGCACACACACACACTGACTGATTGCCTACAAAGTGCGTCTCTATATCTTAATGGTACTCTGATTGGTAGTGTCTCTGTGTCTCCAGGTGAGCGTCCGTACCAGTGTCCGTACTGCGACAAAGCCTTCAGTAAGAACGACGGGCTGAAGATGCACATCCGCACCCACACCCGGGTGAGTCTGCCTCTCATTCTCAGACTCTGTCCTCTGCAGCTTCCTCTGCAGCTTCCTCTGCAGCTTCCTCTGCAGCTTCCTCTGCAGCTTCCTCTGCAGCTTCCTCTGCAGCTTCCTCTGCAGCTTCCTCTGCAGCTTCCTCTGCAGCTTCCTCTCGTACCTGCTGGCACACAGAGAATACTCTGACACGACGCAGCACCCAGTGTTCTTCTAGTGAGCACTCTTTACTCTGGGATTCTCTTCCGAGTGTGTGAGGCGCTCTCACCGTACCGACCTCTCACCACTTGTAGGAAGAACACTTCTTCACAGACCATACATATGTTGTCCCACACCCAAAAAACAGTTTGCAAAACAAATTTCCGAAACACAACAACAACAACAACAACAACAACAACAACAACACTTCAAGCAGGAGGGACGGTTTTGATGAGAACACATATTTATTGTCAGGAATACACAAATTAATGTAATGGAGTTCTGGCGATTAGGCCCCGCTGTGCAGGAGTACCATCGGGAGGGGGGACCGATCCGATGAAACCCCCGGGGTCTAGACACGGGTGGTGGTGAATGGATGGCTGGGGTCGGTCTGAAGGGGAGGGCTTAGCTTGACCCTGGTGGTGGTGAATGGATAGCTGGGGTCGGTCTGAAGGGGAGGGGCTTAGCTTGACCCTGGTGGTGGTGAATGGATAGCTGGGGTCGGTCTGAAGGGGAGGGGCTTAGCTTGACCCTGGTGGTGGGTGAATGGATGGCTGGGGGTCGGTCTGAAGGGGAGGGGCTTAGCTTGACCCTGGTGGTGGTGAATGGATGGCTGGGGTCGGTCTGAAGGGGAGGGGCTTAGCTTGACCCTGGTGGTGGTGAATGGATAGCTGGGGTCGGTCTGAAGGGGAGGGGCTTAGCTTGACCCTGGTGGTGGTGAATGGATAGCTGGGGTCGGTCTGAAGGGGAGGGGCTTAGCTTGACCCTGGTGGTGGTGAATGGATGGCTGGGGGTCGGTCTGAAGGGGAGGGGCTTAGCTTGACCCTGGTGGTGGTGAATGGATAGTTGGGTCGGTCTGAAGGGGAGGGGCTTAGCTTGACCCTGGTGGTGGTGAATGGATGGCTGGGGTCGGTTCTGAAGGGGAGGGGCTTAGCTTGACCCTGGTGGTGGTGAATGGATGGCTGGGGTCGGTCTGAAGGGGAGGGGCTTAGCTTGACCCTGGTGGTGGTGAATGGATGGCTGGGGTCGGTCTGAAGGGGAGGGGCTTAGCTTGACCCTGGTGGTGGTGAATGGATGGCTGGGGTCGGTCTGAAAGGGGAGGGGCTTAGCTTGACCCTGGTGGTGGTGAATGGATGGCTGGGGTCGGTCTGAAGGGGAGGGGCTTAGCTTGACCCTGGTGGTGGTGAATGGATGGCTGGGTCGGTCTGAAGGGAGGGGCTTAGCTTGACCCTGGTGGTGGTGAATGGATGGCTGGGGGTCGGTCTGAAGGGGAGGGGCTTAGCTTGACCCTGGTGGTGGTGAATGGATAGTTGGGGTCGGTCTGAAGGGGAGGGGCTTAGCTTGACCCTGGTGGTGGTGAATGGATGGCTGGGGTCGGTCTGAAGGGGAGGGTCTGCTTCTCAGACCCCTGTTAGCATTCTGCTTCTCAGACCCTGTTAGCATGCTGCTTCTCAGAGCCCTGTTAGCATGCTGCTTCTCAGACCCCTGTTAGCATTCTGCTTCTCAGACCCCTGTTAGGCATGCTGCTTCTCAGACCCCTGTTAGCATGCTGCTTCTCAGACCCCTGTTAGCATGCTGCTTCTCAGAGCCCTGTTAGCATGCTGCTTCTCAGACCCCTGTTAGCATGCTGCTTCTCAGACCCCTGTTAGCATGCTGCTTCTTCAGAGCCCTGTTAGCATGCTGCTTTCTCAGAC
>JAMFTG010001784.1:27500-37500 GCA_023974075.1 Chaenocephalus aceratus
CCCTCTACTGCCCCATCAGCTGTTACCCCTCTACTGCCCCATCAGCTGTTAGCCCTCTACTGCCCCATCAGCTGTTAACCCTCTACTGCCCCATCAGCTGTTACCCTCTACTGCCCCATCAGCTGTTACCCTCTACTGCCCCATCAGCTGTTACCCCTCTACTGCCCCATCAGCTGTTACCCTCTACTGCCCCATCAGCTGTTACCCTCTACTGCCCCATCAGCTGTTACCCTCTACTGCCCCATCAGCTGTTATACCCCTCTACTGCCCCATCAGCTGTTCCCTCTACTGCCCCATCAGCTGTTACCCTCTACTGCCCCATCAGCTGTTAACCCTCTACTGCCCCATCAGCTGTTACCCTCTACTGCCCCATCAGCTGTTACCCTCTACTGCCCCATCAGCTGTTACCCTCTACTGCCCCATCAGCTGTTACCCTCTACTGCCCCATCAGCTGTTAACCCTCTACTGCCCCATCAGCTGTTACCCTCTACTGCCCCATCAGCTGTTACCCTCTACTGCCCCATCAGCTGTTACCCCTCTACTGCCCCATCAGCTGTTACCCTCTACTGCCCCATCAGCTGTTAACCCTCTACTGCCCCATCAGCTGTTACCCTCTACTGCCCCATCAGCTGTTAACCCTCTACTGCCCCATCAGCTGTTACCCTCTACTGCCCCATCAGCTGTTACCCTCTACTGCCCCATCAGCTGTTACCCTCTACTGCCCCATCAGCTGTTACCCTCTACTGCCCCATCAGCTGTTACCCTCTACTGCCCCATCAGCTGTTACCCTCTACTGCCCCATCAGCTGTTACCCCTCTACTGCCCCATCAGCTGTTAACCCTCTACTGCCCCACCAGCTGTTACCCCTCTACTGCCCCATCAGCTGTTACCCTCTACTGCCCCATCAGCTGTTACCCTCTACTGCCCCATCAGCTGTTACCCTCTACTGCCCCATCAGCTGTTACCCCTCTACTGCCCCATCAGCTGTTAGCCCTCTACTGCCCCATCAGCTGTTACCCTCTACTGCCCCATCAGCTGTTACCCTCTACTGCCCCATCAGCTGTTACCCCTCTACTGCCCCATCAGCTGTTAACCCTCTACTGCCCCATCAGCTGTTACCCCTCTACTGCCCCATCAGCTGTTACCCTCTACTGCCCCATCAGCTGTTACCCCTCTACTGCCCCATCAGCTGTTAACCCTCTACTGCCCCATCAGCTGTTACCCCTCTACTGCCCCATCAGCTGTTCCTCTACTGCCCCATCAGCTGTTACCCCTCTACTGCCCCATCAGCTGTTACCCTCTACTGCCCCATCAGCTGTTAACCCTCTACTGCCCCATCAGCTGTTACCCTCTACTGCCCCATCAGCTGTTACCCTCTACTGCCCCATCAGCTGTTACCCTCTACTGCCCCATCAGCTGTTACCCTCTACTGCCCCATCAGCTGTTAACCCTCTACTGCCCCATCAGCTGTTACCCCTCTACTGCCCCATCAGCTGTTACCCCTCTACTGCCCCATCAGCTGTTACCCCTCTACTGCCCCATCAGCTGTTACCCTCTACTGCCCCATCAGCTGTTACCCTCTACTGCCCCATCAGCTGTTAACCCTCTACTGCCCCACCAGCTGTTACCCCTCTACTGCCCCATCAGCTGTTAACCCTCTACTGCCCCATCAGCTGTTACCCTCTACTGCCCCATCAGCTGTTACCCTCTACTGCCCCATCAGCTGTTAACCCTCTACTGCCCCATCAGCTGTTAACCCTCTACTGCCCCATCAGCTGTTACCCTCTACTGCCCCATCAGCTGTTACCCTCTACTGCCCCATCAGCTGTTACCCCTCTACTGCCCCATCAGCTGTTACCCTCTACTGCCCCATCAGCTGTTACCCCTCTACTGCCCCATCAGCTGTTAACCCTCTACTGCCCCACCAGCTGTTACCCCTCTACTGCCCCATCAGCTGTTAGCCCTCTACTGCCCCCATCAGCTGTTACCCTCTACTGCCCCATCAGCTGTTAACCCTCTACTGCCCCATCAGCTGTTAACCCTCTACTGCCCCATCAGCTGTTACCTCTACTGCCCCATCAGCTGTTAACCCTCTACTGCCCCATCAGCTGTTAACCCTCTACTGCCCCATCAGCTGTTAACCCTCTACTGCCCCATCAGCTGTTAACCCTCTACTGCCCCATCAGCTGTTACCCTCTACTGCCCCATCAGCTGTTACCCTCACTGCCCCATCAGCTGTTACCCCTCTACTGCCCCATCAGCTGTTAACCTCTACTGCCCCACCAGCTGTTACCCCTCTACTGCCCCATCAGCTGTTAACCCTCTACTGCCCCATCAGCTGTTACCCTCTACTGCCCCATCAGCTGTTAACCCTCTACTGCCCCATCAGCTGTTACCCTCTACTGCCCCATCAGCTGTTACCCCTCTACTGCCCCATCAGCTGTTAACCCTCTACTGCCCCATCAGCTGTTAACCCTCTACTGCCCCACCAGCTGTTAACCCTCTACTGCCCCATCAGCTGTTAACCCTCTACTGCCCCATCGGCTGTTAACCCTCTACTGCCCCATCGGCTGTTACCCTCTACTGCCCCACGGCTGTTAACCCTCTACTGCCCCATCGGCTGTTAACCCTCTACTGCCCCATCGGCTGTTAACCCTCTACTGCCCCATCAGCTGTTACCCCTCTACTGCCCCATCAGCTGTTACCCCTCTACTGCCCCATCAGCTGTTAACCCTCTACTGCCCCATCAGCTGTTAACCTCTACTGCCCCAGCATCTGTTAACCCTCTACTGCCCCATCGGCTGTTAACCCTCTACTGCCCCATCGGCTGTTACCCCTCTACTGCCCCATCAGCTGTTACCCTCTACTGCCCCATCAGCTGTTAACCCTCTACTGCCCCATCAGCTGTTAACCCTCTACTGCCCCAGCATCTGTTAACCCTCTACTGCCCCACCGGCTGTTAACCCTCTACTGCCCCACCGCTGTTACCCCTCTACTGCCCCATCGGCTGTTACCCTCTACTGCCCCATCGGCTGTTAACCCTCTACTGCCCCATCAGCTGTTAACCCTCTACTGCCCCATCGGCTGTTACCCTCTACTGCCCCATCGGCTGTTACCCTCTACTGCCCCATCGGCTGTTAACCCTCTACTGCCCCATCGGCTGTTACCCTCTACTGCCCCACCAGCTGTTACCCCTCTACTGCCCCACCAGCTGTTAACCCTCTACTGCCCCACCAGCTGTTAACCCTCTACTGCCCCACCAGCTGTTACCCCTCTACTGCCCCACCAGCTGTTACCCTCTACTGCCCCCCAGCTGTTAACCCTCTACTGCCCCATCAGCTGTTACCCTCTACTGCCCCATCAGCTGTTACCCCTCTACTGCCCCACCAGCTGTTACCCTCTACTGCCCCACCAGCTGTTACCCTCTACTGCCCCACCAGCTGTTACCCCTCTACTGCCCCCCAGCTGTTAACCCTCTACTGCCCCATCAGCTGTTAACCCTCTACTGCCCCACCAGCTGTTAACCCTCTACTGCCCCATCAGCTGTTAACCCTCTACTGCCCCATCAGCTGTTAACCCTCTACTGCCCCACCAGCTGTTAACCCTCTACTGCCCCACCAGCTGTTAACCCTCTACTGCCCCATCAGCTGTTAACCCTCTACTGCCCAAGCTGTTAACCCTCTACTGCCCCATCAGCTGTTACCCTCTACTGCCCCATCAGCTGTTAACCTCTACTGCCCCACCAGCTGTTACCCCTCTACTGCCCCACCAGCTGTTAACCCTCTACTGCCCCATCAGCTGTTACCCCTCTACTGCCCCATCAGCTGTTAACCCTCTACTGCCCCATCAGCTGTTACCCCTCTACTGCCCCATCAGCTGTTAACCCTCTACTGCCCCATCAGCTGTTAACCCTCTACTGCCCCACCGGCTGTTAACCCTCTACTGCCCCATCAGCTGTTAACCTCTACTGCCCCATCGGCTGTTAACCCTTACTGCCCCATCGGCTGTTAACCCTCTACTGCCCCATCGGCTGTTAACCCCTCTACTGCCCCATCAGCTGTTACCCCTCTACTGCCCCATCGGCTGTTAACCCTCTACTGCCCCATCGCGCTGTTACCCCTCTACTGCCCCATCAGCTGTTAACCCTCTACGCCCCATCGGCTGTTACCACTCTACTGCCCATCGGCTGTTACCCCTCTACTGCACCACTCGGCTGTTAACCCTCTTACTGCCCCCATCAGCTGTTAACCCTCTACTGCCCCACAGCTGTTAACCCTCTACTGCCCCAGCGGCTTGTTAACCATCTACTGCCCCATCGGCTGTTAACCCTATACTGCCCATCGGCTGTTAACCCTCTACTGCCCCATCAGTTGTTAACCCTTCTACTGCCCATCAGCTGTTACCCCTCTACTGCCCCATCAGCTGTTACCCCTCTACTGCCCCATCAGCTGTTAACCCTCTACTTGCCCCATCAGCTGTTAACCCTCTACTGCCCCAGCAGCTGTTAACCATCTTCTACTGCCCCACCGGCGTTAACCCTCTACTGCCCCACCGGCTGTTACCCCTCTACTGCCCCATCGGCTGTTAGCCCTCTACTGCCCCATCGGCTGTTAACCCTCTACTGCCCCATCGGCTGTTAATCCTCTACTGCCCCATCGGCTGTTACCCCTCTACTGCCCCATCGGCTGTTAGCCCTCTACGGCCCCATCGGCTGTTAAACCTCTACTGCCCCATCGGCTGTAACCCTCTACTGCCCATCGGCTGTTACCCCTCTACTGCCCCATCGGCTGTTTACCCCTCTACTGCCCCATCGGCTGTTAACCCTCTACTGCCCCATCAGCTGTTAACCCTCTACTGCCCCCACCAAGCTTGTTAACCCTCTACTGCCCCAAGCGGTTGTTAACCATCTACTGCCCCATCGGCTGTTAACCCTATACTGCCCCATCGGCTGTAACCCCTCTACTGCCCCATCAGTTGTTAACCTCTACTGCCCCATCAGCTGTTACCCCTCTACTGCCCCATCAGCTGTTAACCCTCTACTGCCCCATCAGCTGTTAACCCTCTACTGCCCCACCAGCTGTTAACCCTCTACTGCCCCAGCGGCTGTTAACCATCTACTGCCCCATCGGCTGTTAACCCTATACTGCCCCCATCGGCTGTTAACCCTCTACTGCCCCATCAGCTGTTAACCCTCTACTGCCCCACCGGCTGTTAACCCTCTACTGCCCCATCAGCTGTTAACCCTCTACTGCCCCACAAGCTGTTAACCCTATACTGCCCCATCGGCTGTTAACCCTCTACTGCCCCATCAGCTGTTAACCCTCTACTGCCCCATCAGCTGTTAACCCTCCACTGCCCCCATCGGCTGTTAACCCTCTACTGCCCCAGCAGCTGTTAACCATCTACTGCCCCATCGGCTGTTAACCCTCGACTGCCCCATGTTGTCGTTGCCCCTGATGGCACGAGGCCAGATGTGGGGTATTGGGGGCGGGGGGGGGGGGGGCAGATAGAGATCTTGTCTCTCTGGAGGCAGACGGGTCTCACGCAGCAGAGGGGAAGCAGAGGGGAAGGGCTCATGTTTCTGCCCTCAGACGGGCAGATCCGGTGTCTCTCAGGAGAGCTCTGTTACCCCAGATCTCCAGAGAGCTGAATGCTGTGAGAGATAATCACTATCCCCAGATGTTAGCAATGAGTGCTGCTGAGGCTGCAGGTGCAGGCGGCTCTGAAGCATCCTGGGACTGGAGGACTTCTAAGGATCAGCTGGGTCTCTTTGAAGACGTTTGAGCCACAGAGAACAGATGAAGAAGCCCAGTGCATTATGGGAACAGCAGCTCCGCTGGACCTGGACGTGGAGACACTCTGACACCGTGACTCCTCCTTCAGAACAGCTACGACTTCACGTCCAACCCGTCTCTCGGCTTCAGACCCAAAGCAGAACCTGATCCGGGTCGCTTCAGACCCAGAGCAGAACCTGATCCGGGTCGGCCTCAGACCCAAAGCAGAACCTGATCCGGGTCGGCTTCAGACCCAAAGCAGAACCTGATCCGGGTCGGCTTCAGACCCAAAGCAGAACCTGATCCGGGTCGGCTTCAGACCCAAAGCAGAACCTGATCCGGGTCGGCTTCAGACCCAGAGCAGAACCTGATCCGGGTCGGCCTCAGACCCAAAGCAGAACCTGATCCGGGTCGGCTTCAGACCCAAAGCAGAACCTGATCCGGGTCGGCTTCAGACCCAAAGCAGAACCTGATCCGGGTCGGCCTCAGACCCAAAGCAGAACCTGATCCGGGTCGGCCTCAGACCCAAAGCAGAACCTGATCCGGGTCGGCTTCAGACCCAAAACAGAACCTGATCCGGGTCGGCCTCAGACCCAAAGCAGAACCTGATCCGAGTCGGCTTCAGACCCAAAGCAGAACCTGATCCGGGTCGGCTTCAGACCCAGAGCAGAACCTGATCCGAGTCGGCTTCAGACCCAGAGCAGAACCTGATCCGGGTCGGCCTCAGACCCAAAGCAGAACCTGATCCGGGTCGGCTTCAGACCCAAAGCAGAACCTGATCCGGGTCGGCCTCAGACCCAAAGCAGAACCTGATCCGGGTCGGCCTCAGACCCAAAGCAGAACCTGATCCGGGTCGGCTTCAGACCCAAAACAGAACCTGATCCGGGTCGGCCTCAGACCCAAAGCAGAACCTGATCCGAGTCGGCTTCAGACCCAAAGCAGAACCTGATCCGGGTCGGCTTCAGACCCAGAGCAGAACCTGATCCGAGTCGGCTTCAGACCCAAAGCGGAACCTGATCCGGGTCGGCTTCAGACCCAGAGCGGAACCTGATCCGGGTCGGCTTCAGACCCAGAGCGGAACCTGATCCGGGTCGGCTTCAGACCCAGAGCGGAACCTGATCCGGTCGGCTTCAGACCCAGAGCAGAACCTGATCCGAGTCGGCTTCAGACCCAAAGCAGAACCTGATCCGGGTCGGCTTCAGACCCAAAGCAGAACCTGATCCGGGTCGGCTTCAGCCCAAAGCAGAACCTGATCCGGGTCGGCTTCAGACCCAAGCAGAACCTGATCCGGGTCGGCTTCAGACCCAGAGCAGAACCTGATCCGGGTCGGCTTCAGACCCAAAGCAGAACCTGATCCGGGTCGGCTATCGATGGTCGGCTTTCAGACCCAGAGTAGAACCTGATCCGGGTCGGCTTCAGACCCAGAGCAGAACCTGATCCGGGTCGGCCTCAGACCCAGAGCAGAACCTGATCCGGGTCGGCTTCAGACCGCAGACCCAGACTCACCCTCAGCTGCGGGGTCTCAGAGCATCGGAGCTCTCTGAGCGAAACGCTCCGCTGAACTCTGACAGGGAACAGAGACGACATGTGGGAACGGTTTCAGGGTTAGGAGAGGAGGGGAGGAGAGGAGGGGAGGGGAGGAGGAGAGGAGGAGGAGGGGAGGAGGAGCCGCCTCCAGAGTCTGTCGGAACAGGAGGAGGAGAGGAGGAGAGGAGGAGAGGAGGGGAGGAGGAGAGAGGGAGGAGGAGGAGGAGAGGAGAGGAGGGAGGAGGGGAAGGGAGGAGAGGAGGAGAGGAGGAGGGGAGGAGGGGAGGAGGAGAGGAGAGGAGGGGAGGAGGAGAGGAGGGGAGGACTCCTCAGAGTCACTTCCTATGAGCGGCTCCTCCTCAGAGTCACTTCCTATGAGAGGCTCCTCCTCAGAGTCGCTTCCTATGAGCGGCTCCTCCTCAGAGTCGCTTCCTATGAGCGGCTCCTCCTCAGAGTCGCTTCCTATGAGCGGCTCCTCCTCAGAGTCGCTTCCTATGAGCGGCTCCTCCTCAGAGTCGCTTCCTATGAGCGGCTCCTCCTCAGAGTCGCTTCCTATGAGCGGCTCCTCCTCAGAGTCGCTTCCTATGAGCGGCTCCTCCTCAGAGTCGCTTCCTATGAGCGGCTCCTCCTCAGAGTCGCTTCCTATGAGCGGCTCCTCCTCAGAGTCGCTTCCTATGAGCGGCTCCTCCTCAGAGTCGCTTCCTATGAGCGGCTCCTCCTCAGAGTCGCTTCCTATGAGCGGCTCCTCCTCAGAGTCACTTCCTATGAGCGGCTCCTCCTCAGAGTCACTTCCTATGAACGGCTCCTCCTCAGAGTCACTTAGTTAGACTCAGGGTGCTGCTCTGAGATGCTAGCTCAGATACTTGGCCTCTCATCTTGGGGGCAGGGTCATCACTGTGTGGCTGAGAGCCTGAGGGTCTGAGGGTCTGAGGAGACCCTCAGACCCTCAGCTCAGACCCTCCGGATGGGGGACGTGGTGAGAGCAGTACACCGGAGGGCCAGATCTAATAGTTATTAGAAACGATCCTTCGGGCCCAATTAAATCCACCACGGCCTGATTTGGCCCCCGGGCCTCGAGTTTGTGCATTAATGTGTGTTTAATTCTAACGATGGTCACATGTCTCTCCTTTGTCTCTCCTCTGTGTGTCCTCTGTGTGTCCTCTGTGTGTCCCCTGTGTGTCCTCTGTGTGTCCTCTGTGTGTCCCCTGTGTGTCCTCTGTGTGTCCTCTGTGTGTCCCCTGTGTGTCCTCTGTGTGTCCCCTGTGTGTCCCTTGTGTGTCCTCTGTGTGTCCCTGTGTGTCCCCTGTGTGTCCTCTGTGTGTCCTCTGTGTGTCCCCTGTGTGTCCCCGTGTGTCCTCTGTGTGTCCTCTGTCTCTCCTCTGTGTGTCCTCTGTGTGTCCTCTGTGTGTCCCCTGTGTGTCCTCTGTGTGTCCTCTGTGTGTCCCCTGTGTGTCCTCTGTGTGTCCTCTGTGTGTCCCCTGTGTGTCCCCTGTGTGTCCTCCAGGTGTGCGACCTGTCCTTCAGCCTGAAGAAGATGCTGAGTCGACACAAACTCACTCACAACCCCAACCGGCGATGGCAGAGTGCCAGCAGTGCCACAAGAAGTTCACCAGGAACGACTACCTCAAAGTGCACATGGAGAACGTGCACGGGAGACGGAGGGCTGAGGCCCTCTCCCCGCGCACGTGGACACGGAGGAGCGATAGCACACGCGTTGCTCACGTGCAGGATGTGGAAGTCTGAGACGCTGTGTCTGCATCACCCTGAGCTCCAGACGTCTCACACGGACCTCTGTGACTGTGTGACATCACTGCGACACACCTTCCCGTCCACCTGGACTCCTGGTCCGTGTGTCAGCCCCTGCTCTCAGGCACGTGTAACATCCCAGTGTTCGCTATCCTCTCCAGATCCGCAGTCTGCTGGAACCTTCATATCACTGAAGACCTGCTTCTGTCCCGTGGACCTTCATATCACTGAAGACCTGCTTCTGTCCCATGAACCTTCATATCACTGAAGACCTGCTTCTGTCCCATGAACCTTCATATCACTGAAGACCTGCTTCTGTCCCGTGTCCCTTCATATCACTGAAGACCTGCTTCTGTCCCATGAACCTTCATATCACTGAAGACCTGCTTCTGTCCCGTGGACCTTCATATCACTGAAGACCTGCTTCTGTCCCGTGTCCCTTCATATCACTGAAGACCTGCTTCTGGTCCGTGTCCCTTCATATCACTGAAGACCTGCTTCTGTCCCGTGTCCCTTCATATCACTGAAGACCTGCTTCTGTCCGTGTCCCTTCATATCACTGAAGACCTGCTTCTGTCCCGTGTCCCTTCATATCACTGAAGACCTGCTTCTGTCCGTGTCCTTCATATCACTGAAGACCTGCTTCTGTCCGTGAACCTTCATATCACTGAAGACCTGCTTCTGTCCCATGAACCTTCATATCACTGAAGACCTGCTTCTGGTCCGTGGACCTTCATATCACTGAAGACCTGCTTCTGGTCCGTGGACCTTCATATCACTGAAGACCTGCTTCTGTCCCGTGTCCCTTCATATCACTGAAGACCTGCTTCTGTCCCGTGGACCTTCATATCACTGAAGACCTGCTTCTGTCCATGGACCTTCATATCACTGAAGACCTGCTTCTGTCCCGTGTCCCTTCATATCACTGAAGACCTGCTTCTGTCCCGTGTCCC
>JAMFTG010001784.1:40000-52343 GCA_023974075.1 Chaenocephalus aceratus
AAAAAAATGTGACAAATGGGGACATGCCTTTCCAAAGGTCCTCGGGACCTGGGAATGAAAGTGATTAATATCCATGCTTCCTGGATGACATCCATCTATTGAGATTTTGTCTAATGCTATATTTTGCGGAGACCTGATTTTAATACTACTTCTGTGGACATGAACAGGTTTATGTGACTTATGAGCCCCTGAGCAACACACACTGATATTTCATGTATTTGTGACCCCATAGATACACACTACATTTTCAAGTTTAAGGGACTTATGGAGACCCAGTAATACACAAAATAGAGTCTGTATTTGCAACTTTGCCTTTATTACTTATGTTTGAAATATCTGCATAAAACATTAAAAAACTAAAACT
Organism: Chaenocephalus aceratus; assembly: GCA_023974075.1. Lineage (NCBI taxonomy): Eukaryota > Metazoa > Chordata > Actinopteri > Perciformes > Channichthyidae > Chaenocephalus > Chaenocephalus aceratus. The sequence continues at coordinate 40,365 of JAMFTG010001784.1, forward strand.
TCAACATTAAATAATTAGTCATGTTCGCCAGTCAGGTAACCTCTGACACGAAAAGTCTATTCATATGAACTTGTTGATACAACATATTAAAACTGAGCAGTCCAGAAACATAACAAAGCTAAGTTAAAAAGGTATATAGCATTTAATTGTGGTCAGTTTACTCTTAAAGTCTTAATATTTTTCAAGTTAAAAATTCTCTAATAAACGCTTATGTGAAAAAAGGATGAAACACTTTATTTGTTTGGCAACCCAGTCCCTGTCTTTCAGAGCTACTGGCTCTGCCTTGAGACAGGAGTCAGTCCTTTTTACCTGGTACTCTGCAGCTTGTTATGAAAGGATACAAATGCCGCTCAATAGCCTTCACTTCGTCACCTGTCCACTTGCTTTCATCTTCCCAGCTGTCATAAATGGAAACAAGACACAATGTATTTGAGAAATTGCTCTGTTAAAGTGAAAAATGGGGGATATGATAGAAAAAAGTATAGTTTGTAGTTAAACGATAGCATCATCAAATGTGTGTGAATGATGGCCTCTGTGATCAGTGTATGAATGGTAAACATTTGGCATACATTTGCATGTGAATGTTGGCATGTACTGTAAAACGCATTAGTTGTACAACAAACTAGAAATGTCTTTTAGAAATCCAGTTAAGATCAATTCATTTTTCTAATAGAGTAATGTAAATACAAAATGCTTATTTACCTTGCATTCCATTGGAGCACTTTGAGGAAGCTTTGTTGAAGTGAAGTGTTGTGTTCTTCTGTGAATCTGAAAGGATACATTAGAATATAATGCATGATAAAAGCACATACTGCCATTCCTTCGAAAGCAAGACTTAATAATTGTTTTCACCATAAGTATATTTACATCAAATATTGTGTTATTTGGGTTCCAATATAGAAATAGTTTGAACTGTACAATATCTGCTACCCAACAATATGAGGACGATCTAACACACACACACACTCTACACTCGTTGGGTTTTACCATATGGGGACGTCCTCTGAAACACATCATGACTACACAACCTAAAGACGTTATCAAGCTACCCAACAATATGAGGAAGATGTAACACACTCTACACTTGTTGGGTTGTACCATATGGGGACGTTCTTTGAAACACATCATGACTACACAACCTAAAGACGACATCTACTACCCAACAATATGGGGACGATGTAAGACACTCTACACTCGTTGGGTTGTACCATATGGGGACGTTCTTTGAAACACATCATGACTACACAACCTAAAGACAATATCTACTACCCAACAATATGAGGATGATGTAACACACACACTCTACACTCGTTGGGTTGTGCCATATGGGGACGTCCTCTGAAACACATCAAGACTACACAACCTAAAACAAAATGAGGACATGACGACTGAAGTTACATAAAGTCAGTGTTCCTGACTTCTGAGGTGGGCTGTTGTTGTTAAAAAACTGAAACCCCCATAGTAATAAGTATGGATCTACTTCCCTATTAATTAACTCATGTAAGAGGTAGTAGATACTGCCATCACATGGTAGGGTATATCTTTCTACTATGCTATTTAGAAACAAGTAACAGTTATATTGAGATTCTACATTTATTAAACAATATATTATTGTAATGAGGTAAACAGGCATTTTTCTGTAGGCATTGGACTTGATTGACACATGAATTTACCTTGTATAGAAATAGTCCACAGTAAATATTTAATTAACCCTTATGTTGTGTTCTGGTCTCCTGTGACCCGTTTCAAATTCAAATTATATAATAACTACGCTCTAGTTTTTTTTTTATCGGAAAAAGGCTTCATGATATCCTCCACAGCAGCTATATAAACACTACAAAACTGATTTTGACAATTTTAGCCAAGTCTGAATGTCTCTAAAAAAAAAGTGTATAATTTGGTGTTCGGGTCTGGGTCGACCGAGCAGAATTGTTGTGGGTGACTCTGGTCAAATTTGGCCCAATCAAGATTCATCTTTGGCTTTAGACACCCCACCCCCACCATCCACTGTAACAATATTTTGTTCGCAACATGCACCTGGTCTCCTATCCCTCTGGCCCCCTCCCCCCACGGGAACTTGACCTTTCACAAAGAGTATGTACACTAACATTTGAACCTGAACAGGTGCAATATGTTGTGTAATGTGTTTTGGGGCCATACAACAAAATTACAACAGGATTGTACGGTTATGAATTCATTAGAAGTGAGTTATGATGTAGTTAAAACAATATTGGATGATAGTCATTATTTGTGAGTGTTTTGGACTGAGATAAATTATGGGTCAAAATTGACCCACGAACACCATGAAGAGTAACAGCTTTCGAACACAACACTAGGGTTAATTACCTGTTGGAGGGATGAGCTGGATCTCTGGCTCGCTTCAGAGTCAGCTAAAGGCTGAGCCGTGATCATGTCACTCAGTTTCTGCATTTTAAAATACAACAATAACGTGTCAGAAATCCATTGACTTTTCATGTAGGGGACACAGATTTTAGTAAAAACAATTCACATGAGGATCTGGGCTTTCAACTCAAGACTCTATAGAAATAGTTTGAACTGTACAATATCTGCTACCCAGCAATATGAGGACCATGAAACACACACACTCTACACTCGTTGGGTTGTACCATATGGGGACGTTCTCTGAAACACATCATGACTACACAACCTAAAGACGACATCTACTACCCAACAATATGAGGACGATGTAACACACACACTCTACACTTGTTGGGTAGTACCATATGGGGACGTTCTCTGAAACACATCAAGACTACACAACCAAAAAACAAAATGAGGACATGACGACTGAAGTTACATAAAGTCAGTGTTCCTGACTTCTGAGGTGGGCTGTTGTTGTTAAAAAACTGAAACCCCATAGTAATAAGTATTGATCTACTTCCCTATTAATTAAATCATGTAAACTGATACACATTAGGTTACATTGGGAAATACAATTGCAAAAGGAGAAAAACACAGAATTTAGGGGCAATAAAGATCATTTTCATGTTATAAGGGGTAGATACTGCCATCAAATGGTAGGGTATATCTTTCTACTATGCTATTTAGAAACAAGTAACAGTTATATTGAGATTCCACATTTATTAAACAATATATTATTGTAATGAGGTAAACAGGCATTTTATGTAGGCATTGGACTTGATTGACACATGAATGTACCTTGTATAGAAATAGTCTACAGTACATGTTTAATTACCTGTTGGAGGGATGAGGTGGATCTCTGGCTCGCTTCAGAGTCAGCTAAAGGCTGAGCCGTGATCATGTCACTCAGTTTTCTGCATTTTAAAATACAACAATAACGTGTCAGAAATCCATTGACTTTTCATGTAGGGGACACAGATTTAGTAAAAACAATTCACATGAGGATCTGGGCTTTTAACTCAAGAATACATATAAATAGTTTGAACTGTACAATATCTGCTACAACAATATGAGGACGATGTAACTCACCATTTGTTCCTCAATTAGCAAACATCTACATGGAAGAATGACAAAAGGTCAACAAGAACAAATACAAAATACATTAAAAAAAATTCAAATGTATTTGTATCAATTATGTTTTATAAAATGGTATTATTTATTCTTTAATTATAACTTACTAACTCATATTCTCACTAATGCACAATCCCATTAGCTTGATAAGCTAACTTTTCAGTGCAAACCCTGGGCAACTGCAGTTAGAATGGTGTAACTTCAAGTTACTTTAACACCTCAACAAATAATGTTACAAGAGCACAGACAAAACCTCTTCAAAGGTAAATACTGTTATACAATTACTAAAACACGGTAAGCTCCACAAATAACATGACTTACTAGGTCTACTGATTATCTATGAATTTGGTGTTGAATTGGAAACCACTGTTACAATTCACATTTTAAAATAATATCTTGTGCTTCAGTAACAACATCTTAGAAAAAGTAATGAATTACCTCAATTTAGTGTGCAATCCTTCCAGTTCTGTTGAGAGAATCTTCCATGTGGCAGGGGTCCTTTGCATGCAGTTAGCTACGTTAAGCTAATAAGCTAACATTAGCTCATCGGGCTATTCGATGTAAATAAAAGTAATGATGGAATAACTAGTTCTCTAGATTAGAAGGCAGGTGACTAAAATCAGCAGTAATTAATTGTTGATGATTTTAGTTGTCTCTGAGTCCATGGAAATATATATATATATTGCAGTAATACTAAAACCAGCTTAAAACGTTGGAGTGTGTTTGAACCTGACAAATATGAGATTTATGAGGACCTTTTGAGTCACGTGACTAAAGTGTGTGAAAAGTGTGTTAAGTTCCAGAAGTGACCACTAGTTGGCGTATTCATAGATGAGCAAAATCCATAAACACGCTCACACACTTCATGTCATGTGATATTTTAGGACGTTGAAGATATTTGGTGTAGGGGTATTTGGGGGAGTTTAAAACACTGTAGTGAGTTCAGAAAAATGAGGACGCCAAAAATGTCCTCATTTTTCCGAGTGTCCTGATAGTGAAGGTGTGTTATCATAAAATTGTCCTTATTTGTCATGAAAACAAGTACACACACACACACACACACACACACACACACACACACACACACACACACACACACCTCCTGCAGAGAATCAGATACTCGCTGAGCTTCATGTTGGAGTTCAGCGGCTGCTCCCTGTGTATTTATATAGGACACTATCACACATGTTTGTTTCAGTGGACGTTAACAGCATGTCAATACGCCCCCTCTGATCCCCCTCCCTCACAGAGAGCCAGCAGGAAGTACTGGGTGTGTTCAAAGTGTCCGTAGAGGAGGCACCACTTCCAGTCTCATGATGTTTTATCTGCAGCTCCTGATAAAGCGTGCTCTGCTCCCCGGCCGCCCCCTTCAGGGCGGGGCCGCTGGCTCGTGGTTTCCACTGACGCACTGCATCCTGTCCGTCTCACGGTGACAGATGTGATAAACCCTCCCTGGTCCCCGGCTTGAGCTTCTTCTCAGGACCCATGTGTCTGGGATCCTCTCCAGAAGGGAAGCAGTCAAAAAATAAATAATGAGAATTTGTTGGTATTTTCTTCAAAAGTCTGAGTTTTTCCTCAAAAATTTGACTTTTTCAAAAAAATCTCATTTTTTCTAAAAAATCTGACTTTTTCTAAAAAATCTCTGAATACTCAAAATGTGAAGTCTCCCTGGTCCCCGGCTTGAGGTCAGCTCAGGATCCATGTGTCTGTGATCCTCTCCAGAAGGGAGGAGTCATCACATACAGAGACTAGTTCCTGAGCAGTGTCCTTCACATGGAAGGAGTCATCACATACAGAGACTAGTTCCTGAGCAGTGTCCTTCACATGGAAGGAGTCATCACACACAGAGACTAGTTCCTGAGCAGTGTACTTCACATGGAAGGAGTCATCACATACAGAGACTAGTTCCTGAGCAGTGTCCTTCACATGCTGATATCCAAGAGAGGGAGTCATCACATACAGAGGCTAGTTCCTGAGCAGTGTCCTTCACATAGAAGGAGTCATCACATACAGAGACTAGTTCCTGAGCAGTGTCCTTCACATGCTGATATTCAAGAGAGGGAGTCATCACATACAGAGACTAGTTCCTGAGCAGTGTCCTTCACATGCTGATATCCAAGAGAGGGAGTCATCACATACAGAGGCTAGTTCCTGAGCAGTGTCCTTCACATAGAAGGAGTCATCACATACAGAGACTAGTTCCTGAGCAGTGTCCTTCACATGCTGATATCCAGAGAGGGAGTCACACAGTCACAAGATGGAGGAACAGAAAGCAGTATTCAATGTTTACTTCAGATTAGCTCCACGTCAGAAATGAGCATGCTTGATGCCTCTCTCCATAATGAGCATGCTTGATGCCTCTCTCCATAGAGGCTGAGTCATCATGTTCATCACAGAGCTATCATCTGCCTCAAGCAGTCCTGATGCTCTTCAGGTCATCACACATCCTGTCATGCTCACAGCTACAGTTGGTACCCTTGTTAGCATGCTACTCTCATGCTGGAGGAGGACACTCAGTGCTCTCCTCCAACATGTAATGTGTCCTGCCTGTCACCCAACACCTCCCACCTCCCCGTCTCCCAGCCGGTTCTCTTGGGACTTTCCCCCGATCTCCCCCTCCTCTCTCTGTCCCGCCCTCCCTGCGTCGCCTCCTCCCTGCGTCGCCTCCTTCCTGCTGGTGTATCTGCAGCTGATGTGTTTCTAATGACATGCTTTGCCCTCAGCTCCAGGAGCTTTACACACAGACGTCTGACCCGCTGCTCGGCAGGCGTTACTGCAGCGACATGCTGTGCCCGGGGAAAGCGTGCCATGCCGAGGAATGTTAACGTGGCCGCGGGCAGGGTGTGTTCAGGCTGACGGACGTTCCTCTGAAGCCACAAGTCCACGGAAACAGACTCTAATAAAAGCACTGGAAACCAGAGGAAGGTCACTGACACAAGGCCACAGGTCTGTCTGAGGGAACACACACACACACACACACACACACACACACACACACACACACACACACATACACACATACACGCACGCACGCACGCACGCACAGACAGACAGACAGACAGACAGACACACACACAGACAGATCTGTCTGAGGGAACACACACACACACGCACGCACGCACACACACACACACACACACACACACCCACACACACACAGACGCACGGACGGACAGACAGACTCTCAAACACACACACACACACGCACACACACACACGGACGGATGGACGGACGGACAGACTCTCAAACACAGACACACACACACACACACACACACACACGGACGGACACACAGATCTGTCTGAGGGAACACACACACACACACACACACACACACACACACACGCACACACAGATCTGTCTGCTGATGGTTCTAATTGAATCTGCAGACTGCACTCCGGGCGAGCATCGGGTCAAACGGAGGGATTATTCCATTAGGAGGAAATTGGGAGAGGAGCGATCAGCAGAGATTCCCCGTCTGCACGTAAACAGAGCGCAGCTGTATTTACGCTCAGTCACCGAGAGAGATAACTCAGAGGCAAGTCGTCTGCAGCCAGAACAACACAGGCTTTATCATCACATGTGACTGTGAGAGGCTTTCATCCAGAGCCACTCGCTCAGAGCGAAGGCTCTCAGGGACACGACGACATGCTGACTGCAGTGGGGTTTGAACCTGTGACCAACGCCCTGTCCACTGCGCCACACGCCTCCTAAAAAGGTGCGTGGAGGACTGCAGGCCTTTTGTGACTAAAAGGACACAAACTAGTTGATGAAGTCGCTTTCCCTACGGACTGGCCCGCTGATGTGGGATCAGTTCAGGCTGGCGTGGAGGAACGATCTGCAGCGCCTCCTGGAGGAGGAACGATCTGCAGCGCCTCCTGGAGGAGGAACTATCTGCAGCGCCTCCTGGAGGAGGAACTATCTGCAGCGTCTCCTGGAGGAGGAACGATCTGCAGCGCCTCCTGGAGGAGGAACTATCTGCAGCGCCTCCTGGAGGAGGAACGATCTGCAGCGCCTCCTGGAGGAGGAACTATCTGCAGCGCCTCCTGGAGGAGGAACGATCTGCAGCGCCTCCTGGAGGAGGAACTATCTGCAGCGCCTCCTGGAGGAGGAACTATCTGCAGCGCCTCCTGGAGGAGGAACGATCTGCAGCGCCTCCTGGAGGAGGAACTATCTGCAGCGCCTCCTGGAGGAGGAACTATCTGCAGCGCCTCCTGGAGGAGGAACGATCTGCAGCGTCTCCTGGAGGAGGAACTATCTGCAGCGCCTCCTGGAGGAGGAACGATCTGCAGCGTCTCCTGGAGGAGGAACTATCTGCAGCGCCTCCTGGAGGAGGGACTATCTGCAGCGCCTCCTGGAGGAGGAACTATCTGCAGCGCCTCCTGGAGGAGGAACTATCTGCAGCGCCTCCTGGAGGAGGAACTATCTGCAGCGCCTCCTGAGGAGGAACTATCTGCAGCGCCTCCTGGAGGAGGAAGGCTGCTTGTCTGCTGCTCTGCTCACAGCAACCCATCGTGTTGAGGGTTAGAGTCTCCGCTTGTGTTCGAGAGAAACAACGAGGACAGAAACGCGATGGCTCCTTCCAGGCTTGGCAGGAAACCTCAAGACATTCAATATCCACCGAGAAACATTTTACATCTTTGCACATTTTATTTGTCATGCCACTGGTTTGGAAAGGCCTCGCTCCAACTGGCCAAACAAAAGGAGTCTTGTGATTTAACTTCACCCCCCCCCCACAAAGCACGAAGCACAAAGGAGGCTCGAAGCAGGCGGGGGAGGGGCGGGGGGGGGGGGTGGGGAGGGGGGGGAGAGCGTTCGGAGGCCGGAGGAAACGCTGCTGGGGGAAGACGTCCCTCCAGTCTGTGCTCTGTGGAAGAAAGGTGCGTTCAGGGGGACTGGGACGTGGGAGTGTCAGGGACCTCCTGATTGGAGACACCTTGATCCCACGTTCAGCTCTTCTGTGTTACTGCTGTCACGCCTGGTGCTTCTCTCCTGTCTGTGGGTTTGAGGCGACCGCAGAGACTAACGAGCTACCAACCGGTTTGTTCCCATGCGGCCCCCTGCCCCATGCGGCCCCCTGCCCCATGCGGCCCCCTGTCCCATGCGGCCCCCTGCCCCATGCGGCCCTCTGTCCCATGCGGCCCCATGCGGCCCTCTGTCCCATGCGGCCCCCTGTCCCATGCGTCCCCCTGTCCCATGCGTCCCCCTGCCCCATGCGGCCCCATGCGGCCCCCTGCCCCATGCGGCCCCATGCGGCCCCCTGTCCCATGCGGCCCTCTGTCCCATGCGGCCCCATGCGGCCCCTGTCCCATGCGGCCCCATGCGGCCCCATGTCCCATGCGGCCCCCTGTCCCATGCGGCCCCATGCGGCCCCCTGTCCATGCAGCCCCCTGTCCCATGCGGCCCCCTGTCCCATGCGGCCCCATGCGGCCGGCCCCCTGTCCCATGCGGACCCATGCGGCCCCCTGTCCCATGCAGCCCCCTGCCCCATGCGGCCCCCTGCCCCATGCGGCCCTCTGTCCCATGCGGCCCCATGCGGCCCCCTGTCCATGCGTCCCCCTGTCCCATGCGTCCCCCTGCCCCATGCGGCCCCTGTCCCATGCGGCCCCCCTGCCCCATGCGGCCCCCCTGTCCCATGCGGCCCCCTGTTCCATGCGGCCCCCTGTCCCATGCGGCCCTCTGTCCCATGCGGCCCCATGCGGCCCCTGTCCCATGCGGCCCCCATGCGGCCCCCATGTCCCCATGCGGCCCCATGCGGCCCCATGCGGCCCCCTGTCCATGCAGCCCCCTGTCCCATGCGGCCCCCTGTCCCATGCGGCCCTCTGTCCCATGCGGCCCCATGCCCATGTGGACCCATGCGGCCCCCTGTCCCATGCAGCCCCCTGCCCCATACGGCCCCCTGTACCATGCGGCCCCCTGTCCCATGCGGCCCCCTGCCCCATGCGGCCCCCTGTCCCATGCGGCCCCCTGCCCCATGCGGCCCCCTGTCCCATGCAGCCCCCTGTCCCATGCAGCCCCAACAACAGCCTCTGATTGGTCAACAGACTTCATGCAATGCTTCATGGGATGCCTCATAACCCTACAACCCAGTCTCACGGCACGTCGTGTTATAGTCAGGACATTAATGTACTGATTCGTGTTCACCAGCGCGACCAATAGAAATACATGTCTTTTCAGATGGTTCTGTGTGAGACGAGAGAAAGGGGAAAGTCGTGCTGGTGAACACGAAGCAATAGATTAATGTCCTGACTGTAACACGACGTGCCGGGAGACCGGGTTGAAGCAACACAAGTATCATTTCTTCTGTGGCCTGATGTAAGAAAGAGGCGAAACAGGAAGACACCTTATCAACCGCCAACAACAGCCTGAGGAGATACTAAAGCTGTCAATAACAACAACAACAACGACCATGTTGCCATGCTGCTGGAGCGCAGGCACTCAGTTCAGACTCAGAGAGAGAGCAACGCAGCGGGACGACTCTTCTTACCACACCATGTACTTCATTGTCCCCATACGGACATTCCTTCTGGACTCCGTCCTGCTGTTCCATGAACATGAACAGGAACATGAACAGGAACAGGAACAGGAACACGAACAGGAACAGGAACAGGAACATGAACAGGAACATGAACATGAACAGGAACAGGAACACGAACACGAACAGGAACAGGAACAGGAAACACGAACAGGAACAGGAACACGAACAGGAACATGAACAGGAACATGAACACGAACACGAACAGGAACAGGAACATGAACAGGAACACGAACAGGAACACGAACAGGAACACGAACATGAACAGGAACATGAACAGGAACATGAACAGGAACACGAACAGGAACATGAACAGGAACATGAACAGGAACATGACAACAGGAACAGGAACAGGAAACACGAACAGGAACAGGAACACGAACAGGAACAGGAACATGAACAGGAACATGAACAGGAACATGAACAGGAACACGAACAGGAACATGAACATGAACAGGAACATGAACATGAACATGAACAGGAACAGGAACATCAACAGGAACAGGAACATGAATATGAACATGAACAGGAACACGAACAGGAACAGGAACATGAACATGAACATGAACATGAACAGGAACAGGAACATGAATATGAACATGAACAGGAACACGAACAGGAACATGAAAAAGGAACAGGAACATGAACAGGAACATGAACATGAACACGAACAGGAACAGGAACACAAACACGAACACGAACAGGAACATGAACAGGAACATGAACAGGAACATGAACACGAACAGGAACAGGAACAGGAACACGAACAGGAACAGGAACACGAACAGGAACAGGAACATGAACAGGAACATGAACAGGAACATGAACAGGAACACGAACAGGAACATGAACATGAACAGGAACATGAACATGAACATGAACAGGAACAGGAACATCAACAGGAACAGGAACATGAATATGAACATGAACAGGAAACACGAACAGGAACAGGAACATGAACATGAACATGAACATGAACAGGAACAGGAACATGAATATGAACATGAACAGGAACACGAACAGGAACATGAAAAAGGAACAGGAACATGAACAGGAACATGAACATGAACACGAACAGGAACAGGAACACGAACAGGAACAGGAACATGAACAGGAACATGAACAGGAACATGAACAGGAACACGAACAGGAACATGAACATGAACAGGAACATGAACATGAACATGAACAGGAACAGGAACATCAACAGGAACAGGAACATGAATATGAACATGAACAGGAACACGAACAGGAACAGGAACATGAACATGAACATGAACAGGAACAGGAACATGAATATGAACATGAACAGGAACACGAACAGGAACATGAAAAAGGAACAGGAACATGAACAGGAACATGAACATGAAACACGAACAGGAAACAGGAACACAAACACGAACAACGAACAGGAACATGAACATGAACATGAACAGAACAGGAACAGGAACATGAACATGAACACAAACACGAACAGGAACAGGAACATGAACAGGAACACGAACAGAAACAGGAACACGAACAGGACACGGACCTACGAACACGAACAGGAACAGGAACATGAACACGAACAGGAACAGGAACACGAACACGAACACGAACAGGAACATGAACATGAACAGGAACAGGAACAGGAACATGAACAGGAACATGAACACGAACAGGAACAGGAACAGGAACATGAACACGAACAGGAACAGGAACATGACAGGAACAGGAACACGAACAGGAACATGAACAGGAACAGGAACATGAACGGAACATGAACAGGAACATGAACAGGAACATGAACACTAACAGGAACAGGAACAGGAACATGAACAGGAACATGAACAGGAACATGAACAGGAAACAGGAACAGGAACAGGAACATGAACAGGAACAGGAACACGAACAGGACATGAACATGAACATGAACAGGAAACAGGAA